>JAPESX010001308.1:0-10290 GCA_029590615.1 Nemania bipapillata | reverse complement strand
GCGACCTTCTACGTGAGCATGCTCGCTATCGCGACCTTGATCGGCCCGCTCACACTCGACCTGCCGGCTGCACTACACCTCTACTGGCTAACGTCATCAGCGACGAACGCCCTATTTACTAAGGGTCTCCGCCATTTCATGCCCGTAAAGGTTAGTCTACGGAGGAGATGTACGGGCGTCGAGTTGCCTGTTATCAGGGCACAGCGGACGGGGAAGAGTTAGTTGGGTGAACTCCTAGCAATGTGAACTGATACAGTTTATTTGGGTGGATGAAGGAATGAATCGCATTTGCGCGTCCTGATCCCCTGGAAGTTTTGTAATCCTGGCTAGGGTACGGCAGGTATGCAGACCTAACGTAAGTACTGATTTCTGTGCAAAACTAGAGACTACAGCTCGTATTTATATTAGAATCCGCATTCCTGGTATTGAGAGAACAGGATGTCTTGACTGTATAGTATTATGTACATTTACATTCCCAGACAGAAAATCGGCGAACGACCTTCTCTCCATACTCAGAGATACAAATTGATCTATATAGACCAAAGAGRAAACTATKGCGGYWTYCGCCGTAGCTGTGGGTTCCTTAGTGATGGGAGGAATGTCGCTGGCGGTGTCGGGTGCCTTAACCTCAGCGGTGTCGACGGGTGCTGAAACGATGTGATATGTTAGCACACTGTACTCCGCACCGTGTATCGCATATGCTCCCACCAGTGTGTCGGGATGCGCAAGCCACAGTTACGTCAAAGCTTGCCAATTGAACTTGCGCAAAGGTGCACAGCATATTGGCGACACACATGATACAAGAATAAGGGATCATATACCTTTCGCGATGGTTTCGGCGGTGTTATCAGCCATGTCGATGACGTAAGGGGAGCGAGGTGAAGCACGGATACAGTGCGATGAAGGAAAGCGACAGAGCAGCAAAATGGAGATGATTTATCGATTCGTGAGTGACGATGATTTGAATATTTCGATGCGCGGTAGAAGCTGGTGGCTAAGCCATGTATGAAAGCGTTGACTGAAGTGCAAATAAAGATGAAAGAGGAAGAGGAGGAAGAGGTGGAAAGTCGAGTGCACAAGTGAGGTGAGGTTGGGTCAGGGAAAAGAAGCAAGCTGCTGCCCCATGCGCAGTGAGTAGGTAGGACGGGCACACAGGCGAATCAGAGGCGGCGACGGGACGGGAAAACAATGAAGTATGTAGGTAGGTAGGGTAGGTACGAAGCTTCTATGCGCTGCGCGCGCGAGCGTGGTGCATACAGTAGGTAGGACCTGGTGAGGAGGAGGTTTACCTAAGACACTGGCGGGTTAATGGCCCCCATGCTCATGCCCATGTCCCGGGGGCACAGATCCATGGAGGCTTGACGGGATGGTGACACACCAGTGTGCTGAGTGCTCAGTGCTGACTGACACAAGGAAGCCGGAGAGCTCGAAGTCCCATTTAAGATCCTGCACCTTAGGTCGGAGTACCTACCATGTCAGCGGTGCGTAGCTATCAAGTGGACGCTACAAAAGGCGTCTAATGTAGGTACCTACAGGGGGATGAATTCTGCCCTGTTCAGTTCACACTGTGGACAGGATCTTGCAATTACCTATACGCATGACACCTGCGAATAGTAAGTAGACAGGTCATAGTTACCGTCTGAATTTTCCCCGGCTAAAATAACCTGATCCTCCTAAAATTGAGAACATTTACCTATTCATCATATTAGTATTATTGGTTCTATAACATGTTTAAAGAGAAGATAGGTATATTTGAAAACTTCATTGCAAAAAGTGGTTGTAGTAATCAGTCATTTTCCACGTGGTAGGGAACAGGCCTTAGTTATTATAGTACGTACAATATAAGTCCCGAAATTTAGCGGTGCAGTCCAGTCAAAGCTTGATTTCTAACCCACGCTTAAATACGGCCCTCTCCCTCTTATAAGTACAGTAGGTACCTAGTTATTAACGGACAGAAAAAACAAGGAAGGAGGGAAGAGCCAAAATTTGCCCATAGGTCAGTGACTGACTGCCGGATGGTCTACATTAGTAGGTGCTTTGTCTTTTATTGAGGAGGGAAGCTAATAGATAGGAGTGTGGTTGCTATGAGCGAGTAGCTAGGCGCTATTGGTAGAGCGAGATGAAAGTCGTATAACGATAAGTTTTTCGACTTCTACGAGGTATTCACATAGTAGGTAGCTATTGAATTCGACCAAAGGTACCTTATGTAGGTATTTGCACATCTGTTCTGTATAATAATGAATGAATACTGACAAGGCATCCGATCTGCACTGTACCCGTGGGGTAGTAGTAATCTGTACTGTACCCTTCCAAGCGTCCTTTTAAGTTGGTCCGATCGGCTTTTGCATCTGACTGACGTCGGATTAGGCCGTCATGATTGGACAATCGACAAGAATTGCGTGCATGCAGTAGTGGCCGGGGTACAGACCCACAGAAGCTTTGCACTAGCGGCTCTATAGTTCTCGCTTCAGTACCTAGGTACCTACTGTAGATAGATGTATAGACTCTATAGAGGCTTGTTGCGGATACATAGCATATTGCTAATCAAGGAATGGTTTTACCCAAGAAGAACACCTGACTTGCTTTGTTTAAACCCTGGCGTTCCTGTCATAGTATATTCTTATTCTATCCTCTAAATGTGCTTAGGTTTGCATGCTTGGCGCCGCTGTTAGATGCGAATTGAAATGCCTCGGAAACTCTCTAAGTAGTTATTTATCTCTCCCTAACCGCTCCTCATTGTCACCTACTAATCTATAGGCCGGCAAGAAACCACCGCCATCGTTGGCACCCTTCTTTAAATTAGGATTTGGCTGAGTATCCTTCGTACCGCCTAAACTCGTGTAGCCCTTTATTCATCATGTGAGTTTCCTATGGCTGTGTAGTCCCATCTGACGAGGATCCAACTTACCTGATCATATAATGGACAGTACGGTATTTCTAGATGTCGGATGAACTACATCTCGTCAGTAACTAATCGGCGTTCTTTATGGCTACTTTTGGTCTTCCTAGCGTCTTTAGGGGTTAGAGGCATAGTTTACGTACTGCCCATATTTCAGCTATTCATATAAGTTAGCTACGCCATAAAATGCCCTGATGCGGCGGCACAAAGAAATTCCAAGGGGATTGGCCACGCACCGTAATGCCAGTCAATCACTGGATGTACTCGCATGAAGTCTGGCCATCCTCCGTCCGTGGGATCGAAGTGAGTCAACTTCTCTCCGTGCGGATCGGTCCGCCGGGTCCCTACAAATATGGCCTTGATATCTGGGTGGTCTGCTAGGTATACTTCTAATCCCCTTTTCATCCCTAGTTCGTAACGGGTGACGTCTAATTGATATTCAGCGGAAGAGGAGACAACGAAATCGTCTATTTCGGAAAACGGATGCGGAGATACGATATATACAGCCTGGAATGACTTGGGGAAACGCAGAGGGCTAGAGGATTTATTTAGAGATTTGGGTGACCCGTCCTTGCTCGATTGGGGGGAGCGATGCCCAAGACACGCGAGAAGTATGATGAGAAGGACGAGGCCTTGAAGACAAGAATTAGTATCTACGCTATGGGATCCCAGAAAAGTGCGCAGATGTCTTCACATACAGTCTTTCCCGCCGTTATATGATATGGATATCTCCTGGGGCCTATGCGGGGCATAATCAGCAGGTTGCACAGGCTCGGGGAAGGTTGGAGGCGCGGGGAGGGATTTGAAGCGTACTCATAACGCTGGAATGCCTCGTCTACCACGCCAATAGCCTCGCGCACCCGTGCCTGTACATTCCGGAGCAGAGTCGTGCTGGGGTCCTCGGCTAAGAAACTATCGACTTTGTTCCTGATCTCAAGGCACACATCGTATAGGGAGCGGGCAGACGAGGCGGCGGGTTCTGCCTTGGCGGGGTAACCGTTGACAGTTGAAGTGGTCTCGGAAGCAGGGGCGGTAGAGCGATCGCTAGAATCTTGTGGCATGGTGAATGCAGCAGAGGGTCAAGTGCTGTTATATAATTGTCTCACGTCGCCGAAAGCGAAAGCCTAGTGGCTTGGTTGTGGTCGCGGATGATATAGATATTTAGAGAACTAATTAGATAGAGATGCCATCAAGAGTAAGCGGTGATCTGGATGGCGGGGTATAGGAGTACCTATCTACTCAGGCCTACACCATATATAAATGTATACAGTATAAAGCGGGCTAGAGATGTAGATAGCGGGCTAGCTCATACCAACTACCTAATACTATTTCTAGTGAGGAGCCATGATGAAGGCCGATAGTGCGACGGTATTGCGAATAGTCATTCGTTTATCTACCTACATATTGAGACTGATGTCAGACAAATAAATCACTGGTCTTACTGCTGCGTGTCTTTCTTCGGGTCACGACCCATCGAATACTGTCGAATAGGTTGGAGGAAACAAGGGTCTACTAGCTAGTGGTCGGAGCTAGAGTTCACCGACTTGTGGCGGCTTGAAAATACAGCTGGTGATTTGGTATACCAGCTGGCGAGTCTGGCAAATTGGGGCAGCACTGCAGCAGTACTCTATTAGGTAAAGAGATAAGATAAAAGAAGAGCTGTTGTGCCGAATTTCCGATGACTTAGCGCCAAGGTAGATGGACCAAGCAACCAAGCTCGGGCCAAGCCAATTGGCACTGGAAAAGGGTGGTTCGTGCTGAGTCACGTGCTCCCAGTGTGGCCGTGGTGTAGGTGGTGTAGGTGGTGTAGGTGTTCAACACAGGGGTTTGTCCAACTAGAACTGAGTTGGCCAAGAGCAAGGCATCCATACATCACGACAAGTCCTCATCATAACGGTCGCCGCTGGCGTCCGATTGACCTGAAACGTCATATTAGTGGCCACAACAGTGGATTTCTAGAAGGCCGGGTCTTGGCATTACAACCGCCAAGTTCGTGGCTAAGCTTGGAACTTTCACCACACATGTGGCCAAGCACATGATATACCTGATGAACGATCTAACAGGGCACAGTTCTGTCCTATATTGTACGATTGGTAGATAAGCCACGGGGTCTTGGGCGATAGTCAGAGCCGCAATTATCACGCCTACATTTTGACTTTTCTCGGATCGCACGCTAAGTGGCTTGTGAGGGCATCTTGTCCAATGAGAAAAAGTCGATATGCCCGCTTCCATGTCCCAGGCTCTGCCAGTCTCTGGGTATGGAACCGTCTTTGCCGTTCTCGCGCCACAGGACTTTGTAAGTCCATCGATGGATGATAACGAGCTTCTTGGTACTCTTGGCGATGGCGTTGAAAGGAAGTATTCCCAGCGCCGCATTATGGCAAGAAAGGCGATTGCTCGGGTACATATACCGGAGATTCCCCCTCTTCCCAATCATGACGGAATACCGTCCTAAGCACGGCACGCGTATAATTCTCTCACCAAAGATTTTATAATAATATATACACTACGAGTCTACATAGGAGCTTCACGCGAACATTGTAGGAGACAAAGGCCTGACACAACTCACGTCACCATTATATTTCTCTTGAAACCTTTGCACTTCCACTCGCGCCTCATGTAGATTGTTGGAGCTAGGTCCTATCCACAATGGCGGCACAGTTTGAGAAACATCCTTTCCTTCTATCTGCCGAAGATGTTGCGAGACACCTGGATTCGGATCTCGAGAGAGGGCTTTCATCCTCCCAGGTTTTCCAATTGCAACAAAGATATCCTCCAAATGAACTAGAAGTTGGGGGTGCTATACCCTGGTATAAAATATTCATCAAGCAGCTGCTTAATGCCATGATTCTAGTAGGTCGTCGTTCGCGCAATATTTTTTATCGGACAACTAATCATTAGGCAGGTCTTGTTCTTTGCCCTGGCACTTAGCTTTGTTGTCGGCGACTTTATCGAAGGTGGCGTTCTTACGGCTGTCATTATCTTGAATGTATCCATAGGCTTCTATCAGGAATATGGTGCGGAAAAGAAGATGGATGCTCTTCGAGCTTTATCATCTCCTTCAGCAATGGTTCTACGCGACGGGAGGACGGAAGTTATAGCAAAGTAAGTCCTTTCTCGGTCCTGTGATAACCTTGTGTTAATTCCCTTGTAGTGCAGAAGTTGTACCTGGGGATATCGTCATCTTGAAAATGGGTGATACAATCCCCGCTGATATTCGTGTCTTCGAAGCTATGAACTTAGCGGCTGATGAACAGTCTCTTACTGGAGAGTCGGTACCTGTTGAGAAGATCGTGGATTGCCTCGACGATATAGAACTTGGTATAGGAGATAGGATCAATATCGCATACGGCACGACTACTGTCCAAAAGGGGCGTGGCCGCGGCATTGTGATTTCGACTGGTATGCAGACGGAAGTAGGGAAAATTGCTGCGGTAAGTAATCATAAAATTTGGAATCTTAAATCGAAATCCTAACCTGTATCAACGCTATCGGAATGGCTACTGGCACTTGAACTCCCTGCATAGATCATAGGCTAATCCCTTGATTTTAGTCGACAGCGAAGAAACACCGCAAAGCCGGTCGTTCGATGAACTACAAGAAATACGGAAAGCGGCAACCAGTTATCGGTCTTAGCAAGCGCATTTACGATTTTGTAGGGGGATTCCTTGGTTTGACCGAGGGAACTCCTCTGCAAATTAAGCTATCGAAACTGGCGTACATTCTCTTTGGTTGCGCTCTAGTTCTGGCACTCGTCGTCTTTGGTGTCAACAAATTTGGCGACTCGCCAGAAATTGTAATCTACGCGATTAGCACCGGTATCGCTATCATTCCAGAGTCCCTTGTTGCGTAAGTTCACTAACTACCACTAATATTTGACTGAAGTCTACTAACGCTAGTCTACCCATAGTGTTTTAACTATCACCATGGTTGTTGCTACCACTGTAATGAGGAAGGCTAACGTAGTTGTTCGTGACCTTTCTGCACTCGAAGCTCTTGGTGGCGTAACCAATATCTGTTCTGACAAGACGGGGACTCTGACTCAGGGAGCTATGATTGTCCGGAAAGTGTGGATACCTTCCAACACGATATACACAGTCCAGGACTCGAAGCACCCCAGTAATCCCCGAGAAGGACGGGTAACTGTTTCTGAAAATAATAACAGTGCAGAGCCCGAGGAAAAGCGGGATTATGACCAGGAACGCAGTGTCGCAACTCTTAAGTTTGACGTTCCAGAAGAAAAGCTTAATCCCCCGAAGGGTGATTCGAAGAAAGAGAAAATCGCGACAATGAACGCTGAATTGGAGGCCTTTCTATTATCAGCTGCTCTTTGCAATCTTGCGACAGTTAGACAGCAACAGGAACCTAAAGATGACGAGCCTGAGTGGCAGGTCACTGGTGAACCGACAGAAATCGCCTTACAGGTGTTTGCGCATAGGCTTGACCGAGGTAAGAAGACCATCGAGGCTATGGGATGGAAACAAGTCGCCGAATTTCCCTTTGATAGCAGCATTAAGCGTATGTCTGTCATCTACAACGGACCTAGTCGTGACCATAGTATGGTTTTCACAAAGGGCGCTGTGGAGCGTGTGGTTGATCTATGCACTACCGTCGGTATTGAAAGTAGCCAGGAACCCATGACTGATGAGCGCAAAGAAGAAATTCTCAAACAGATGGACGCCTTTGCGAGTCAAGGCCAGCGAGTTCTTGCTATTGCATCACGACCTTGGAACGGCGTATATAAAGAGAAGACGCACACTGGGAACACGGAGGACGAGCAGGGTCTACGCCAGGAAGTTGAATCTGGCCTTACGCTACTGGGTCTGGCCGGCATCTACGATCCTCCACGTAGGGAGACTACGCCTGCCATTGCTGAGTGCTCTTCTGCTGGAATCCGGGTTCATATGTTGACCGGCGATCACCCAGCCACCGCTGAGGCTATTGCTAAAGAAGTCGGGATTATTCCACGCAACCCCGGCGTTCTGAGTGACGAAGTTGCTAAGTCACTAGTGCTCAAGGCGAGCGATTTTGACAAACTGACCGACCAAGAGATTGATGCATTACATGAGCTACCTCTCGTACTAGCTCGGTGTGCCCCGGATACAAAAACGCGCATGATAGAAGCCCTGCGACGTCGTGGCGCATTCATGGCTATGACGGGTGATGGGGTGAACGATGCGCCATCACTCTCTCGTGCTGATGTGGGAATCGCCATGGGATCCGGTTCTGATGTAGCTAAGTCTGCCTCAAAAATCGTCTTGACGGATGACAAGTTCAACTCAATCGTTGCGGCTATTCGAGAGGGCCGTCGCATGTTTGATAACATTCAGAAGTTCATCTTGCACTTACTAGCGTCCAATGTGGGCGAGGTTATCCTCTTAATCGCAGGCCTCGGGTTTCAGGATGAAGCAGGCTACTCGGTGTTTCCAGTCTCGCCACTCCAGATTCTGTGGATTAACGTAGTTACGTCGAGTTTCCCAGCATTTGGTCTGGGTCGGGAATTGGCGTCTCGTGAGGTGATGGTGAGTCCCGTGGAGTCTTTTACTTCCCCTTTGAGCATGCTTCAGAGTCGGCAATCCCCACACTAGGCACTTTGTGCAATTAGTATTTGTGCAAACTCCTGAAGCCCTAAGCATTTTTTACTATGAGCAGACATTATTGACTCTAGTGTTACAACAGCGCAAACCACCGCATGACAAAAAAAGCGGCGTTTTCACGATGCAAGTCCTTGCTGATATGGTAGTTTATGGCACATTGATGGGGACTCTGACGCTTGCGACGTTCATCATCATCGTCTATGGCGCGAATGGCGGCCAACTCGGCGGGGACTGCAACAAGCGATGGTCGATAGAATGTGAGCCGGTTTTCCGCGCTCGTGCGGCTGTTTTCGCGGAGCTCACATGGCTTATCCTCTTTTGCGCCTGGGAGTGTAAGGATATCCGGCGGTCCATGTTTCGGTTGAACCCCGACAGTACTAGCCGGTTTCCAGTAGCCCGAGATCTATACGAGAACAAGTTTTTGTTCTGGGCTGTTGTAATCGGCGCACTGAGCGTGTTCCCTGTTGTGTACATTCCAGTGCTCAACCGAGCGGTCTTCAAGCACACAGCTATCAGTTGGGAATGGGCTCTATCTATCGGGGCTTTGATCTTATTTGTGGCTGGCATGGAACTCTGGAAGCTTACGAAACGGGAGTTCGGGCTCCTCCAAGATCGTGCGGTAGTTCGCGGGACATTCTCTCAAGGCGAAGAAAGTGGTCGTAAATTCCACCGCACCTTTAGCATGAGTAGTCTTAAGAGCTGGAGGAGCATTGGGAGAAGAGAGACGACTGATACTAGCAACACGCATGACGTAGAGAGGCGGGGCTAATAGAAGCTCATGGACACGAGAATATTTGGTGGTTTTGGTACTATGAAGGAGTGAAACGACGCCATTCACATTCCGTGTAGTATTGACGGTATATGTACGCGACAGGTACCAAAATAGGTAATATATCCAGGCGGAGGCTTCTGGCACTTTTGATTTTAAATAAAAGTTTAGGGGAGTATCTAGTTAAGAGGAAGGGGATTCCATTACTGTTAACATAGGAAACAGTTGGCTTTGGTAACACTAGGTTCCTAGATGCCATGGATCAGGCTTAGGATTTTAGACTTGAGAGTCGTATGAACATGCAATGTTGAATATGGAAGAGAAAGAGAAGCTAGAGCCATACGCTTCATCAAGGCGTAAAATTTTTTGAATAAATGTAATAAGGAAGCTGAGCAATGAAGCATGCTCAAGGTCTACGTGGTCTACCTATATAGAGTCTTCACTGAGGTTTAGGTAAATAGGGGGTAGTGGCGCGCCCCACCCCTTAGCCATTACCCCAGCCACAGAGGAAAGTCGTAGCTACCACAACCTCCTCCCTGTAAGCTAGGGTACCTATCGATGCTGTCAGGTCGACTGTGTCCAATTGCCCAATTGCCCATTTGGATCCCGCCCCTAAGATAGCGCGACCTTCTTCCTATGACCAACTTCAACACACTCCTTCAAGACAACAACACCCCTTGTTCACTTTGAGCGACCTTATTCTGTTTTCTACTTACCCTATCCGTTTTAATAAAATTAACACATCACACATCCACGATAATCACCATGGCCCCGACGAAGCCCGCCACCTCTGGCGACAAGTACTCGGTGATCCTGCCGACATACAACGAACGCCGCAACCTACCGATCGTCACCTGGTTGCTCAACCGCACCTTTTCAGAGCAGTATGCCCAATCGAGACACCCGTACCCCTTAGGCACACGTGGCGCAAGGAACCTTCGCTGATGCTAGCTGTCTTCTCTCGCTGTAGTAACCTCGACTGGGAACTGGTCATCGTCGACGACGGCTCGCCGGACGGAACACAG
>JAPESX010001307.1:0-10300 GCA_029590615.1 Nemania bipapillata | reverse complement strand
GCTGCAAGCCACCCTGCTCGCCCCATGCACTGTGGCCGACCAGTGCTGTACGGTATTTTGTCTTGTGACCTGGCGCTGGTGTCATGTATATATATATGTATGTACTGTATGTATTTATGTGCTCTGTATAAGTAGAGGGCATGGCATAAATCAAGTAGGTAGATAGACGGTGTACATGCATTGCTACCTAGCGTGACTATTTGGGTATAATAAGTACGCTCTCTATATGTATGGTCTGTATGATGTGCTTGTGTGGTGGAATGCGCACATAAACACGAGGTTTTGTTGCCGTCTGGTCTATAATAGGAAACGGTGTTACTGTGCCCGGTGTGGCACGTTTATATGTATATTTCTACATGGTGCTTGGCCGATCAAGGCGAAAGAAAGAAGGAAAGGGTTCAAAAGAAACTGCACTGCACTGGTAGGAATGGAATGGAGTGGAATGCACCGCGACCTACATGTATCTAAGATACTTCTTGTACATTATGTATGCAGATATGTAATGGTAGATAGCCTAGACAGCCTAGACAGCCTAGACAGCCTAGCCTAGACTCACAGCCAGTTACCTAGGCAGGCAGGTGGTCAGCCAGCTAGAACCTGGTCTCTTAGAAGACATCCCCCATCATTGTAGGTATTTATTGTTGTGACCTTGTATATATGCTAACTATCTACATAGATCTAGCTAGCTAGCTGTCATCCTACCAATCGAGACATCATTTTGAAAACACTTCGGCCACATCGGCCGAAACGTGACAAGCAATGAACACACGGATTTGTTCCGGCCAGAGTGCCTACTTGTTACATACCATCACCCGCCGCCGCCGCCGCCGCCGCCCCCCCCTTCCCTGCCTCCTTAACCAACATACTTATATGCATCCTCACAACCCAATGTGACCATACGGCCCGCAGTTCTGACGTGTTCTTGCATCTGACGAACAACAGATCGCCCAATGCCGTGGCCCTGGAATAAACGCAAGCGGTATATTTCCGGTGCAACACAAATGTCGAGCAACGAGTATGTACAGAATAGGTAGGGTAAAGAACCTAGGTAGGTAGGTATTATGCTATACGAGAATAGTGCTTGTATTCTGTGTAGGTATGTAGTGCCTAGGAGGAGGTACCTATATACAGTGTGTAATATTAGTGCATATCTCATGTACATAGTAAGTAGGATGCATATGAATAAACGTATGCATGTTCCAGGTAGGTACATTAGGTAATGTACCAGACTACATATAGGTGAGTACCCAAGGTACATGTCGTAGGTAGGAGGTATGCCTGATTGGCTAGCGCTTCGAGCGGCTCTCTTACTCTTTTGGGAGGCTTTTATCTCTCCGCGTCTGTGACAAAGATGCTATTTATTTCCTACTGTACTTGACTAGCCTAAGCATTTGACTTTTACAAGTACTGTCTCCTAGTACATACAGGACTAGATAGAGAACTTAGCCTACCACCACATGCGAGCATAGTAGCTACTATACTTACGAGTAGGTACTTGATTGACCCTAGCCCCGGGATGGAACTATGTGTGTCTATGGTCTGCCACGTACAGTCCTATATGGCATAGTCGCATCATATACCGAGAGCATGGTTCCAGAGGGGAGTGATTCCGGAACGGCACGACAAGCCGGCACCCATGAGCGAGCTGATATCGATCAGGATGTAGGAGTGGGAGTAGGAGTAGGAGCAGGAGTGGCCCCCCTTCCCCCGACGACGAGCTGACGCGGGATTGACCGACGCCGTGGGACGCGTATCGGATATGCTTATACTGTAAAGTAGATCTATAAGCATAAGCCTGGACTGCCTCACCCACCTCTTGCGGTCAACTCGGTCACCATAACACGCGGCGAGACTGCCATCACTACACCCATACGTACATTACATTACATATATATGTATATGTATGTACGTATGTATATGTATGTATGTATGTATATATGTATGTATACACACCTTTTCCCGGCTGCAAGTACAAGGGGTCGAGGGCGAGGGCGAGGACGAGGACGAGGATGGGGGCTGGCTAGACTCAGGAAACTGAAACTGTTTCTGGTAACTACCACAGGTGACAGATGAGATGCATGCGACCTAATTCCCTGAAGCTCGGAGGTCTGATATCGCAGCTGAACGGCGTGGCCTGATCGGGGAGGGAGGAGGTGGTGGAGGAGGTGGAGGAGGTAGAGGTAGAGAAGGTAGAGAAGGTGGAAGAGGAGGAGGGGTCGGGAAGAGAGGCGGCCTTCATTGGTAACATTCAACCGTTCCGTTCCAGTTCCCCGGGTGGCCTTGGGCAGCCACGAGGGGAGCGGTTTCTTTCTTTCCTCTTTTCTTCTTCTTCTTCTTTGGTATGGGAGTCGTCTTCTGACGTTACTTCCATACAAGTACAGAGTACAGTACCTAAGGTGCAATGTGCCACTGTGGTTTCCCCCTCCTCCTCCTAGCCCTCGCCCTTCCCCTGCCCCCTTGGACCCCGGAGGACTCAACACGTGAAGGTCCCGCTGAAGATGGCACGCGGTCCTGGTAGAGGGGCGCCTTTACATGTATAAGCTCTGAGGGTAGTGCCGATGCAACATTGCCCCATACAGCCTACATACTGGTACTGATTATACATATAGATGAGTACATAAATACACACAAGTTACGGTTACAGTTGCAGTAGTACCGTACCGCAGAGCACACATCTATGCATATGCCTAGCGTGTGTCTTGCGTTAGTTGCATGCGTTGTGTTGTGTTGTGTTGTGTTGCGTTGCGTTGCGTTGCGCAGCGTGCACGGTATTTATGCAGTGCCCGATAGAGTATGTACCTTGAGTAAGTAGTCAGTAGTCTAATGTAGGTAGGTATGTAGAGACAAACCGCATGCACCCGTAGTACCGCCGAGCTAGGGATGAGAGGAGAGGAAGAAGGGGAAGGATGGCTAGGCTATAAAGTTCCAGGCAGAGGTTCTATATTGCTTGCACCGTGGCCCTACACTACATAGTACATAGTACTGTAGACACTAGATCTGACACTGGCCCTATCAGCTGGGTGACATGCAGACAATAAAATGCAGTTCGATGAGCGATGTATATTCTGTGTACCTATGCGGCAGTGAGTGGTGTATGCATATTATACTATATACGGTAGGTAGGCATATACAGAATACCTGCCTAGGACCTAGGTATGTATCTGCTATGTAGGGACTTACATGGAAGTCGACAATGCAGGTAAGTGGACATGTAGTCTAGGTAGGTAGGTACATGCATGTTTACAAGTGCAGTGGGCAACTAGATAACTCATATCGTTTATTGCACGCAACACAAAGTCACTCACTTACAACGGTGCTAATAATATATATAATTTAGGTTGTACATATGTATATATTCTTGATTGGTTCAGCAAGCTGGTAGTAAAACAACTCTCCTCTTATTGCTCTAACAATCTAATGCAACATAACACATTTGTTCTATACACATAAACAAACAAACAAATAAACAAGCAAGCAAGCAAGTAGTGTATTCTGTATGTGGATGCACTTATTGTCAAGACAGGATTAGCGCCGGGACCGGACCCGGACGGGGACGAGAAGAACAAGAACAAGGACGGGGACTACCTACGCTAGGATGTAGGTAGTTAGGCACAGAATATATCACCTGTTGATGTGTGACCCACCGCGCCGGGTACCTAAAGCTATCTACATGCAGAGTCTATCTGTCTACCTAATCTACCTCCTACCAGTAAGCATGGACAGCATACATAGAAGGGGCAAAATAAAATAAAACAACAAAAACTTGCCAAGAATATCTCTGGATTAACGGGTTGCTTTGGTCTTGCTTTGGTCACAACGCTCTATGTTTTGATCAGGACCATGATTATGCTATGGTTATGCTATGGTCATGGTTGGATTCCTCTGATACCAAGTGGTCTATCATTTTGCTAATAGCACAACTTGCCTGTCAGGTCCTGTCTTTTCATCCGTGTTCCTTGTTGCTGACTTCTCTTGAACCTTGAATTACCTACACCGGAAACATGTACATGAAGAAGCCGCATATCACAGTGCAGGGACTTTTGAAACATCTTAACTTGCGAATCCTGTTGCTATTATAACATGCAATGCTAGATTTGTAGGAGCAAAGCCACAAGGGTACATATTCTGTAGGCTAGCAGGCATGGGTGGATGTACATAGTCAGATATTTCTAGGTAAAATGATTGGTTCAAGTTGTCAATAACGAATTGACCTGTCATTTTTCTGTTTGGATTCTTCGGCACCAATCACAACACGTTCTAATTTGAAGAAGAAAAAAGTTATTAAGAAAATACGTATGTAAATAAATAAAAATCTGATTTCTTAACTAGGAATTAGCTCTACTGCACGTACACCGCCTCTGCTGCACATCACTTCATGCCGGCATTATCGCCGCCTTGACCAGTGGCTAGCTGGCCGGCTATCATACATAGGTAGTACATACACAGCTTGGCCACCGGTATACAATTGCCAGCCTCGTAGTCTCGGGGCTATCATCATGTACGCGTGTGCGTGTTTTTTCCCCTCTTCTTCCTTTTTGGTACCCGGCCCCCTCGCTAACCCCCTCTCTGCAGTATTCCTTTCTTCTTCGCAGCCTAGCTTCCCTCTAAATGACTAGGCGGTGCTGATGTAAGTATAATATAGGAACTCGAGCAAACAGGGCTACCAGTCGTCTAAGTACCAGAAACCGACTTGTAGACGGATAAACAGGGCCTTTGTGTTGATACTGCCAAGCTATTAGCATGGGACGAATATTGCCTATTTTTGCAAAACTAACTCACTAGGCTACAGACTATGTATAGCATGGACTAATTACCTACACGATGACCTACAGTACAGTGTATTGTTGGTAAAGTTCCGCAAATTAGTAATGTATCTGTATTATCAGAGCATACCATTCCCGGGGAATATTGGTACCCTGATCCCCTTACCCATTCAAGCACCGCCATCGCAAAAGTGGTGGCTAGGGTAACCTGGTTCCTGGGTCGAGCAAGGGTCAGTACCTCTGCTGTCTGCTGTCTGCCTACCAGTACTTATGTCAGAGGCGTCGTTAGCCTGGACAAGTGAGTGCTTCATTCCGTATAATCCGTGAGTGGACGCAGCAATCAAGTTCCGCTTATGGTATGTATTATACAGCAAGCAGCTGTATTGATCTAGGAGACTCGTGTAGCCAGTATTGTACAGAGAAGCTAGATAGAGATTCCTTGCCTTGATCCAAAAAAAAAAAGAAAAGGAAGAGAAAGTAGACCGCAACTGCGGACGCAACGCGGGCGCGGGCGACGCGCGACCCGAATCTATGGCTTTGTACAACGAATCCAACCAAAAAGGAACGGCTAGCTTCTACCGCATATGCCCCTCTTTTCAACCTATGCTTCCATGTGTTCACTCATGCAATGCCCACTATACCCATATTTGTTTGCGCCGTTGTCCTCGAACCAAGAAAGAACATGGAAGTACCTATGGATTCGGGACCGAAACCCGAAGCTCTAAGGCAGGAAAGGTCCCAAAGATGACCTAGGTAGAAGCATTCATACCTAGTAGTTGCAATAGTAGTCTAGCACCAACTAAATACCGGGTTTTTGGCCTTGACCGTCTCTAACCGCTCGACTATGACCTTGCGCCTGTTGCCTTCCATACCCTCGGCCGCGGCATATCCGAGATCACCTTCCCCATCGTCCTCGATAGGGTCTTCGTAACCGTCTGTATGATCGTACATCTGCTGTGCAATGGTGTTGCTATGCCTTCTGGCTGAAGTAAATGAGGCATGTCGAAACTTTTGCTGTGAAGTGGCCTGAACTTCTGCCCTTAAGGGGCCCTGGTAACTTGACCTCGGCCCGACTCGACTGGCAGAGGGCCGGGCACGATCCTCGTCCCACGATGCAGAGGCTGATCCATTCTGAAGCGCTTCGGGTGATTGTGCTCTCGGACTTGTGGCTAAGTTAAAACGGCTAGGATGGGGAAGAGGACTGGAAATGCCAAGCAAATCCTCTCCGTGCTTGACAGGGCGAGAGGATGAGTTGGCCGCACCGATATCCATCTCCTCCTGAATAATATCATGAAGTTCGGGCTCGGCTTTCCGGCGCATATCCGACGACGCCATGCGCATCGGCACGGCTACAGGGACATCTACTAAATCGTCCCATACACAAACCCTTGCTCGACGGGTAAGTTCCAATGGTCCGTGATCTGGCATTTTCAACGTCTCTACAACGTTCCAAGCCTGGCCTTTCATGACAGCCATTTGTCGAGAAAACATCTTTTCCTGGAAATCGGGATCAACCTGGAAAATTTTCCGAAGTTCGTGTGAGGTCTGGCTCCACCATGCTGTAGAAGTCAATAGAGGGAGAAAATGATCTCGAGTCTTCTGTGAGAATGGGCGCCCAATGAGATCAACGGGTAGGAAAAGCCAACCGAAAGGAAAACTACGGGTTAAGTCAGCATAGTCCCATCATGTACAATGTACGATAAAGTCAAAAGAGAGCAGTACCTCCGCCAGGCGTCTGGGTGCTTCCATGGCCAGGATAGCGAGTTATCAATTGCTCCAATCGATATCTTGGGGTTCGGAACTTTCGCGGAATCACCTGCGTTCATGGGCTTTTGAACCCTATAAGGATGTGGTTGGGGGCTAGTCGACTGTGTCCGCGGCGGCAAGTTCACCGGCCTGGCCGCAGGCTCGTGCTCTTCGTCATCTACAAGATTCATGTTGAGGTGTGGTGGTTCGGAGGCTATTGAAACTTCTTGGGTCTCCCAGTCTACCTTTACCATCCAATTGTCCAAGCCTCGATCCGTGTTTCGCATAATATAGTCTAGTATAACTAGTTTTTCTAATTCCTCTCGGAAAGACTGTTTCAGAGACTCTGTCCACATGAAATTATCTGGTCCAAGGGGGCGCTGTTCTCCACTGTTGTGCTCATCATCGCTCTCAAATTCATCATCAGCTTGCTGGCTGGATGGCCGGCAACTTGCAGCCCACCTTTTCTGCTTATTCCGGTGTGTATCATTTGAACGAAAACCAGACCAATACTGATCAGGCCATGGATTCTCCCTCAAAAAAATGTTGGCATCTTTGAAGCCCTTGAGGAAGACCTGAAAGCTACCAGGTTTGGCGGGAAGGGGCTTCTTTTTCCTATAGAAACTCCGCCGATCCCAATACGGATAATGGAAAGACTTGGAGGACAACCATACGACATCTGTGTATGGCACCATGTTGGTTCGGAGCTGACAGTCCAGTGTGTATGCTGCTGCCTCACTGACATAAGAAAGATTAGGTATAAGACTGTTCGCAGGTTAGTTCTGCTCATCAAAAGGGCAGCAGAGCCTAGAGAAATACGTACCATGCTCTTCCGAAGAAACATGGGAACAAATTCCGGTGGATCCATTTGTTCCACTTGGGATTTCCAGCTGCGTAAGGCTCTTCATCTTTGGGCTTAAAGACGCCGACGATTTTACCATCCGTATTTCGCGCGAAGTAGCTACCAGAGCTGCCCTGGGTAATCATACTCGGGTGCATGCCCTGGCTAATAGCAACCCTGACGCTCTTGACGATCTGGTCGAATTCTGCCTTGGACATGGCAGGCTCGGGCATGGCGGCAAGTGTTTCGGGGGTGGCGGGTCGAACGCCTGCAGGAGGATGAAAAACACTGTAATGTATCTCTAAACGCTCTTCTTCGCCGGGCAATTTCCCCCTAGTCCTTTTGAACTTGGACGCGATTTCGTCGGCCCACCGTTCCAGCCGTGCGTTGATAGCTTTCAAGTCCACACCCGAGTTACTCCTATGGCGTCTCGGGAAATGCTTCTGCTTGGCGAGTGCCTTTGGAGAGGTCATGCCAGAATGTGGCCGCGGTTGAGTAACGGGGGCAAAGCGAGGGACGGACTGTGGTTGGAGCGAGGCAGAGCTCTGGGCTAGCAGCTCGTCATCGGACTCGTCGCTGAACTGGTCAGCTTGGGCGAGGCGTTCATAGCCTGTAGTGGCAGGTCGATTTCGCGGCATTGTCGCGAACGGGAGGGTTGATACGTCAACACCAGGTAAAGCTAGACGAATTCGGGCGATGGGGTGAGCGACCGAAGTTGAACGCGTATGGTCATGTCATTCTGGCGAAGTCGTCTATCTTGGTGAGTGAGTAGGCACTGAAAGGGGTTAAGTTGGTTAGGCCCAGGCGAAGCCGCTTTATCCCATCGCCCGGCACTTCACGGGTAGGCAGGCTAGGGTGGATGAAGGGCAGAAAGCGAGAGACTCGGACGTATTCTGTCAAGCACGCCGATTACTGATTAACTGGCAAGAAAGATTCGAAATAATAATGGTTGAATACAAGTACAGTAGGTCGGTAGGCATGTAGGTAGATAGGTAGGTAGGTACAGGGTCTCAACTGTCTCAGAGTAGAGGTACCGAATTAAGGTGCTAATAATACCCTATCTATAGAATATAGCACAGACAAGCCTCACTGTCGTGGGTTTTCATTGGCTGCATCAGCTACCGTTCTGTTAAAAGGTCTTCCCCACCCACTGCCTCATGCAGCTATATGCACCCCAATTATTCTGTACCCATACAGAATACTAAGGTACGGAATATTCTGTACTCCTTAGCTACCTGCCTACCTTGGGCACATATACGGTAAGTTAGGTATGTAGAGGTATCTACAGAATACAGAATATAATCTACGCCTATCTACAGAGCAGAATTAGTCTACAATCTGTCTAGTACATACCTACATACTTTTTCCAAGCCTTGATCGAGACCCGAGCTTAAACACCTACTTGCCTACATGTAACGTCTTTATCGAGCCAATATGCAAGAAAATGTTATCGATTTTGCCGGAGTCTCTTTCGGTCTCTTCTGCCTTCTGGCTCCTGGCTCCTAGGTTCCTGGCTCTGATATGGTAGGTAGTAGATACGCATCTATCTAACATGAACAGGAAGTATAGGGAGCCCGGGTCCTCCGCGCGTAGTGATATTGATGGATCATGATTATGATGATTGATGATTGATGATTGATGAACGATAGACCGATACTATACAGTTCAAAGATCTGACGTCTATCAGCTTGCCAATCGCCTCGTAGTATACGATGCTATCGATTTGATAACTCTTTTGTCATCACGCGATCTCGTGCAGATCGCGTCCGAGCAACACCCGATTGAAACCTTGTAGCCCCAACGTTGGACCGTCTTGGCTCAGCCTCTTGCTCCTGTTACTCCGCGTATTCTGCAATCAGGCGCATACAAGTACAGGATAGAGCCATACATACAGGCAGGCGGCTTCACTCACCTGATTGAAACCTACTTGTAGGCTGCCTGGCCTACATGTAAACAAAGAAGAGGAAAGACAAACAAGGGAGCTAGAGGAGTCGAGGGAATCAAGGGAAACAAGGATTGAACATCAGCTACTTATCGGTGGTAGGGTTAGACTTGGATCATTGATCATTGACCACCCCGACCGACCGAGTTTCGCTCCATACCGACAATAGAGTTTACCTATGTCAACCGGACCTGGAGACGCTTGATCTGGCCAATAGCGCGTGGGCCATCAACCAAAAGGTGCATGGTTCCGGCATGGTTCCGGGTCACCATTGCAAACTGCCTTCGACCACTCGAAGACCACTGGGAAACGTCGATCATCACCCACCACCATTTCCTGTCTCTTGTCTCTCTGCAGTTGAGACCGTTCACCGTTTCGCTTGACTGCACACCTCTATATAAGGGTGACAGAACAATCCCTCCATCCCGACCCCCGGGTTCCTGGACTCCCTTCTCGGCACCTAACTCTCTACATGTGATACATATAATACATATATGTAAAGTCCAATTCCCCTCCTCCCTTAAGCATCCTCCCTTTCTGCCTTAGTAAGGGCTATCACATTCCACCCAAATGATATAGTCGTCTCGAGACAGCCAAAGTCGGTAAACTAAATGACGATCATATATTATGGCAGCTTCGTGTCATGTACCACAGACCCGGCGTCGTCACTATAAATACGTTGTAAAGCCGTTCTACTAATTCTCTTGGGTATAAAAAGCGATCCTAACAGTGCCCGACAAAGGACAATTCGAATCGACCCTGTTGCCCTTCAATGTTCCCCGCTAATTGGTGGTCAAACTGTGTTCGCAATGGCCAACACCATGGGAGCAACGACAGAAATGCTATTCGACATAACTATAGCCCCGCTGTCGTCACCCGAGCCGGAACTCCAACGTGGCCGCAAGCGCCGCCGAGACCTCTTAGAGGTGAGTGTTGGTCGGGCGGCGATTCCATCAAGTGAGTCGGCCACGTTNCCGGGGACGATGTCGATACCGTAGCAGCTCGCGG
>JAPESX010001306.1:0-10310 GCA_029590615.1 Nemania bipapillata | reverse complement strand
TCTCGGCTGGCGAGACCGTCGCACCGCGCCGCAACATTCCCAAGGCTGCTCGACGGTTCGTCTGGCGTCTTGCCATTTTCTACGGCCTCGGCTCTCTGATCATCGGAATCATCGTTCCCAACGACGACAATCAACTCCTGAGCCCCGACTCAAATGCGTCGGCAAGCCCCTTTGTGATTGGTATTCAGAGAGCGGGAATCCCGGTGCTGAATCACCTCATCAATGCGGCCGTCCTGACCTCGGCTTGGTCGGCCGGTAATGCCTTCTGCTTCTCCGGTTCGCGTGTGCTCTACTCTATGGCGCTGAACGGGCAGGCACCGAAGTGGTTCGCCATCACGAGCAAGCGTGGTGTTCCATACGTCGCCGTGCTCTTCACAATCGCGATTGGCACGCTCGCGTTCCTCAACGTTTCCAACACGGGCGCAGTGGCCTTCCAATGGTTCTCAAATCTCTCCACGATCTCGGGTTTCGTCGCTTGGATCGTGGTCATGATCACGTACATCCGGTTCCGCAAGGCAATGCAGTTCCACGGCATGATGGACGTCCTCCCCTTCCGGACACCGTTGCAGCCTTACGCGACGTACTTCATACTCTTCATAGTCACCCTGCTAACCTTGACCAACGGCTTCCAAGTCTTCGTTCCTTCTAACTGGTCCGCTTCTAGCTTCCTGGCTGCCTACATCACCATCCCTATTTTCCTCGCTCTCTATCTCGGCCACAAGATTTGGTTTAGGACGCCGTTCGCGATCAAAGTCGAGGATGTAGATGTCCTCACTGGCAAGAAGGAGATGGATGAGCTGGCCGCGATGGATCAGCCCCCGATACCTCGTAATTGGCTTGAAAGAGTATGGTTCTGGCTTGCGTAACTTAGTCTAGTACTATATCATCCAATAATGATACCCCCGAGTGAAGATACGCATATCTAGAGTGAAAACTATTAGAACGATGATAATGGCTGCCTCTTCTCGACATGGGGGACGCTTATTAATCTACCCAGTTCGCACTTTTCTTGCATATACCTAGGTAATATTGAGGAGTTTGGACAGAAGCCACTCACACCGGCCAGAGAGTTTGGGGTCCGAAAATAAGAGGCCTCTCCTCCGTCCATACTATATGGGACTCAGAGGATGGGGTCCATCACATGGCCTCAAATGGCCTCAAATGGCCCGGCCCATCACATAACGCTTACCTGACAGTAGACGGGAAAATAATTAATCTGGATTATTGTTGCAGCTTTTGCTTCTATCGAAGGATAAAACTTGTGATTGATTAAAAGAAGGTTGGGGGCCGCCGATCACTTGTTCACTATACGCGAGACAAAAATAGTCCTCACGCCAAGTGTGGCGAAGAACGGTTAATTTAGACGAGGTAGGCTTGACTCTTTCGTAGCTAATGCTGTAAGGCCGGACATCGCTAGGCTTAGCGCTGGTCCGTATAAAACTGCAGGGGTATTTATTCGATACAGAAGAAGATAATTACCCTATTTAGCACCCTTGATACCTAGCATCAATAATACAGGCCTACTATGCAGTGGTAGTCTACT
Source organism: Nemania bipapillata (assembly GCA_029590615.1). Taxonomy (NCBI): domain Eukaryota; kingdom Fungi; phylum Ascomycota; class Sordariomycetes; order Xylariales; family Xylariaceae; genus Nemania; species Nemania bipapillata. The sequence continues at coordinate 8,767 of JAPESX010001306.1, read as the reverse complement.
GTGGTTTGGCCCTTATAAGGAAACCCACCCTCCTACAATAGGTAGCTATGTCTGGGATTAGAATTATGAGGCTAGGGTGTATATGTTCTAGGCGTATGCGCTTTGTGCTATTATTAAAGTGTGGATTGTAGTATAATATTCCTGACCCACGGCGACCATCGACTACACTACACTGCTTGCGTCCATGACACCTCGCGGACATACTCACGACATTCTTCTCCTGGACAAGTAACCACCAAACATGCGGCTTCTGAACACGAGGTCCTTCGAGTTACAAAATGGAGAACAACACCTCTTTCGCCAACAGGGGTACGCAGTCCTCTCTCACCGCTGGGTAGGGTCAGAAATCACCTTCGAGGACCTGAGGAATTACACTACGGAGCTCAGAACGGCCGTGAAACCCCTAAGCTCACCGCAAGCAGACAAGATCCGCGGGGCCTGCGTGACTGCCCGGAACCAAGGCATCAAGTGGATGTGGATCGACTCGTGCTGTATCAACAAAGCCAGCGCGACGGAGGAGTCCGAGGCCATCAATTCCATGTTCAAGTGGTACCGCGAGGCGCAACTTTGCATTACCTATCTGTCGGACGTCAAGAAGAACGACGATTATCCTGGCATCGATGTATTCAGGCGCACGTACAACGATGAGCCTTCGGAGTGGTTTTCCCGGGGTTGGACGTTGCAGGAGCTGTTGGCTCCCCTCAATATGCAGTTCTATGATATGAATTGGACGTACATGGGCACGAAGAGGGAACTAGCGGGGAGCATCGCACACATTACTGGAATCGAGACGCGCTATCTCACCGGTGCAGAGCACTTTAGGGAAGCCGTAAGTGACATTCAGATATCTCATTCACTGCTGCCTTTGAGCCACTGCCCTCCTACTTACTAGTAGATCAAATGACTAACATCTTTTACTATAGTCCATCGCTGCTAAGATGAGTTGGATGGCTCAACGTACCACAACGAAAGAGGAAGATATAGCCTATAGTATGGTAGGTATCTTCGGTATTACTATGACACCGCAGTACGGAGAAGGCCAGGGCGCCTTTATACGTCTACAAGAAACTCTCCTATCGTCCCATGTCTTCGACGAATCTCTCTTCGCGTGGAGGATGCCTCATCCTAATGCGGGGATGACTTTCGGCGCCAGAAAAGATCAGTGGGCAGCGGGCGAATGGGGCCTCTTAGCTGCCTCCCCCGACTGGTTCGGGGGGTCTGGGGACATCGTAACCATCGCCGATCAATCGGTAGCCCGTAGCTTTGTGATGACGCCACAAGGTCTGCGAGCACCCATTCAGAGGCCTCTTTATACCGGCAGAATCCAATCACTGGATAACTTCTACGGCATACTATGGGTAACGTTTGTCGGTACGATTCCCGCCATGTTCGGGTTCCAACACATCAAAAAACTCCTCAACGAAAAAGCAAGAGAGGATTTCGCCTTCACATTGAACTGCTACAGGCGGAACGCGAGCGGGAGACTCGAAAACGTGGAGATATACCTGCGACCGACTAATGTAGAAACGGTACGGTACAGGAAGAAGATTGTCCTCCCGTCCTTTGTGGCGAAGCGGATTCGGTGCAACAAACTGGGCCTGAGCCTAGACTCTGTCGTTAACGGCGGCGAAAGAATTGTCCTACAGCCCCGACCGGGCTTCCCAGGCTCCGACTGATAACCTTTCCACGCCAAACTTCTAGTATAAGGGACATTATCGGTAATAAACGCAAGGATATAATGTATATTCATGGTTTGGCACATAAAGAAAGAAGCAAGATACGATTCTGGTATTAATGTGTAATGTTTTTGGTAGTTCGGGCGATTGCCTGATGGGATTTTTTTTTTCTCTATTGAAATAGTTCCACATAGCTCCTCACCTCAAAATGTCTTACCATATTTAGGGACCCCTTAGAGCTTGTTGAAATGTTCCGTGATGATGCATTATTAGCAGCTTTGAAGGTTGTAGGCACGAACACTATGTAACCCAATCATGGTCGAAAGGACCCACGAGTCTATAATTGCGCATGAGATGTTATATTGGCATATGGAAACTACTAATTTAAAGAGGTTGTATCTACGTTAATTTTGCCCCTAGGCTACGGGATACGGTCAAGCGACTAAGAAATATTAAATAGAAATCTAGGAATCTAGGAATCAACAAACCACTTAATTATTATTTATATACAAAGGGTTCAAATGTTTATATTCATCGGAAAGGGAATTAGAATGAATTTTAGACGTATACAAAGATGTATTGCGACTTTCCAGTTTAGTAAAGGAATTTATCAACAGCAAAATGATTGTTGAAGTTTACACTAGTAAGCTTATAGAATGGCTAATTATCAAAAATAATTTATTTCTCATAGAAAGTCTATAGTTCTGTTTAGTGCCAGTCTGTAGACAGTTGAGTATCGAACGTTATCCCTTATAGGTAGGAAAGAAAATCATACAGGTACCCATCGATAGAGATCTTGTATCATACTAGATTCTTCTCCCATGCAAAGTTGCAAGCAACGGAAGCTAGTCGGACGTTGCGTAGATGACCTTGAATCATACCTAGATGTTAACGCAATTCGCAGAAGCATGGCGGATCGTTTGCATACTAGCTGAGGCTGCTGGGAAGACAACAATAACTTAATCTTCAAGTGTACTTATAACCTGTTCTACTGCGATGGATACCATGAGTTCACAGTTTTCCGGAACAGGTATGAAGAGTAATTCAGAAATTCAAAAAGGATTTGTTTATACGTGCAGTGGAAATGGTAATATAGTCTACTGCCTCGCCGGAACGAGGTGAATTATTAATCGTTGCTCAGGATCGTGGACCAAATAGTAGTCAGGATATGAAGAGTGAGCTTGCAAGATGTTGAGGTCTATCGTTGTTAGTCTAGAGACACCGTGCTGCATCCAGCGGGGAATGGAAGCACTTCGACCATCATGTTTATTCCCATATGGGAACTGCGTGCTTGAGCACCATGACGATCTAGACAGGTGAAGTCTCAATAGCCTCTATACTCGCTGGCTACAATAGGTCAATCGGGCACCCCTAACCGAGTGTCTAATTTTACATTAAAGACCCAAATACATTGAAAACGCTTTTATGCCGTATTGTATGCTAACGCTCCAAATTTTGATACTCACTATACCGTTTTCGTTACGGTTTTTATCAGGTAGCATCCTCGGGCCTATTCTGGAGAATCCCTGGCGCGTTGGCTATTGCGTCCATCAGACCCTGTGACGACTGGCATTATCTGACATGTCCAATGGTGAGGAGCCGAGGTCTAGCTCCTTTGCATAAGGAGCCGTGAAAAATAGGAATTTTTTCAGATAAAGCGGGAGGGCAAACTCTAGGAACTCCACCCTGTGCAAGCGGTCTAGATTTTCAATGTCTATCGTAACATAGGTGTCTTCCAATTGGATAAGGACGTCGGATAGGGGCCGCCAGACCTTTTTGTCCATGTCCTCCATGCTAGCGTAGTGGCTAAGTTTAGGGGCGGCTGGTTCGGAAAAGTAGAGGTCGTATTGCGAATTGTAAAGCCAATTGGAACGAGCGGCTTTGTAGTTGGCCCAGGCATCAAGAAATCGAGGATTGGTTTTGTAGCATTCAAGTGGAGGTACGTGGCCCTCGTTCTCAATCCAGTCTTGGAGGATTGGGTGGAAGAATTCTTTATGGCAGTTCACTGTATCCCAGTTCTCCTTTCCGTTTTGCAGCTGTTTGAGTCCAGCTTCCTGTAGTGGTGGTAGCCGTAGATATTTCCATATGTCGATTTGGAGTGCCTCTAAGCACATTACGTGAAAGTGATACGTAGGCCGCTTCAATCCACGTCGATAAAAGTAAGAACCAGTAGTCGTTGGCACCATGTCTACCCGATAAAGAGAGCGGATATCTCTACTTGGATTTCTGTATCCAGATCTTGGATGATCCATTATGAGGCAAGAGCTCGCTTCGCACTCATGATCTAGATAACAGTAATTCATTTCGAGATGGAGGCAGTAAACGCCAGAGCGGAGCATAATAGCTATTGCACCTTGTTGTGCTTGCGAATCGGTGGTCGAGGTTGTGGAACTGCGTCTACTGTTTGGAGGCGGACTAGGATAATACCGATCAGTACGTTGGGTTGCATGCTCAAAGGTATACCCTTCCATTTTGTAAAGAGTAGTTTGATGCCTGTACGATCTGGTCGGCTGGTTGGTGATTTGTAGAACTGCAGGTTATAATGAGGCGGTATGGTTCAATGTTTGGGACTGCTATACAAGCTTCTGATGACAAATTATGTTGTACAGAATATAGTACTTGTTGAATTTTCAGTGACTCGGACCTTGCAAATATTCGTCGAATGCGAGTTGAAAACGAAGGCCAACGTTAAGCAGGGGGAGGAATCGACAGATGGGTGCGGCGTAGTTATACATTATCTTTTACACATCAGATTTAGAAGGAACAATCAATAATTCTGCAAGAGGAAAGTAGAACTCTTTTCTAGGTAGGTACTAGGATGGGCTTCCTGGCTGTATAATAAGAAAGTGTGATCTTAGGCCGGGCCTGAGCGTTCAAGTTGAAGCAAGTGTCCCTTGCCTTAACCATAATACCTATCTTTCGCTCTGTCTGTGACCTCTTCATGTCTAGGAAATCTGCATGCAGAAAGAGAGGAATAGTCGAAGATAAAAAAAATCTAGCAGAACCAGTGAGGAAAACGCGGCAGAAGCGTCACGTCCGGTAGCAAAGGGTGCCCTTCCCCAGACATCATCTAAACATCTCACACATTTGTCAAGAATGAGTCTGCTTCGTGGTCGATTTAATGGGGGGATATGGCTAATAGGCTATAGTGTCCATGTAGACGTGTCATATCGGACTTGCGGATCTGGCCATCTATATCCTTAATCATAGAGAGCATGGGCCAAGTAAGACCAGGAGAAATCTATTTAATCATCTCCCGTTTTTCAATGCTGCTGCCATTGAGCTAGATATATCATGAGGATAGCTATACATTGTGATGAACGCAAGAAAAAAAAAAGGGAATATGTACTATGCAAATGACTTCGAGGTGTTCTTCCAATGATGCCAATGCAACGTCCAACGATGCGCAAATATTATGCTTGGGTTTCGTCTCATGAGCGTCGTGTGCGTGGAGGGAAATATGCAGTTGGACTAGGTACCTATTGGCGATGAATGCCGATACGGTGCCCCACTGATGACGACGCCTGCTCCCTGTGGTTTCGGGTTTCGGGAAGTGGGCGGCCACATCCTGCGCATCCTGCGCGTCTACTATATAAGGTTTATGTAGGTAGTCGTTTGACTGTCACGTCTAAATCTATGTACTGTATCTTGCTGGAATCACACGCCAAATGGTGCCTTTGGTCGTTTGAATGGGTGAGCTTCCGTATTCAGGACCCAATGGTCTAGGCTAATCAGATTCGGCTCCGAATACCTAGCATGAGTAAGTGTGTCAGTCAGTTTTGATTCTCGTTGCGGAACAATTAGATATCCACAGCAGGGAAACTTACAGCAGATAAAAGTATTTCAACGTTTCAGCAGTCCAGAAACTCTCCATCTCGTTCAGCTGCGTTGTTCTCGTACTTAACACATTGTCGATTGCACTACTACCGACGTCGGTTGTCGTATGTCGCACGATAGCTTCGAACATCTTCCACCCCTCATCCTGCCACTTCTTATCTCCAGTTATTCTATACATATACCAGACGGATTCGATAGCCTCAGGTCTGACATACACCTGTTAGCATTGAGACAGGGGGAATGTGGCGCTACAAAGGGCTGCTTACCGTAAAATATACGACCTGGAATTTACAGTCACGAAGCCCTTTGGAAGCTTTTCATTTTCGATTTTGATATCTACGAATTCCTGATGCGATAAGGGCCGGAGGGGATCTTCGTCAAATTCGTCCTCGTCCTCCAGCAGAGGGACTTGGTCGGCAACGGACTTTTTTGAAACCCGGAGCTGGATCACTATCTTCAAGATCCTCAAACTTTGCAGCTGAAGATTTAGCCTTGCTCTTATCAGGAAGGAGCTTTGTTTCGGCTGCGTCGTCTGCCGGATTTTCTGTCGCAGACACTGGGGCTCTCTTTCGAATATTAGCGTTATCACGGCCTGCATGGGAGCCTCTCGCCATCTTTTCGTCGAAAATCGATTTCCTTGGGTATTCGGTCTCGCCAGCCGATGAGCTAGACTCTTCTTCAGATTTCATTTCCTCCTTTACTTTCCTCATTGCAGCTCTGGCTTTTGCCCTTCGGTCGTAATATTCTTTGATCTGTTGATCGCGGCTCTCAAACGAGGGATCTAGAGTGTGCTCATACAATGTTTGGTTCCAATGGCAATTTTTGGCATCAGGGCAGGGAAGTACGTGCGCGGCTTCGGGCATGATGCCAGTCGCTGTACTCTCATACGCCCACACACAACCTTCCGTGAGCTTCTTACCAATTTCAACGTCAGTTGGCACCTCGAAAATCTTGCCGCCTAGTCCAAACATGCCTCCGATAAAACAGGTGAGATGTGTGACTTCATAAATCGTGCGAGCGTCGGTTTCGGGCTCTCCGTTAGTAGTGACCTTGGCAGAAAACAGGATATCGCGGTCATCTGGAACCATCGGCCGAAACAGCAGCCACTTCTTGACCGCCTCGATGACCTTTAGGTGCAATTCTTTGTATTTCGGCTCTAAACCACCGAGGAGTAACCATTGCTTTGGGAAGTACTCGTATGTGGAGTCTTGTGATCCGCCCATGCTGTACTGTTCTGATCCCCAGCTACCGGACGTTAAACCCTGAGAGACACACTCAGGCAGAGTCCTCTGTCCGGCGACGAGCTCTACCTTACCGGTTTTCGGGTTCTTCTTCTTGACAACGTTAAGATTGAGAGCCGTGCTCTTTCCGGAGCGCTTGAAAATAGGGGATTTGGTGTTATCAGGTTCGTTGTGTCGACCCTTTGGTTTTACATCAGATTCGAAATCAACTTTGTCCTCGTCAGTCAAAGTCGTCTCGGTGCCTAGATCATTACTACTGTCTATTTGGTCATATGCTTCGAGTTCTGCTGCATTTTGGGCGGCTTCAAGTTCGCTTTGGGCGGTTTGATTACACCCGCTCGAGTCAATACGTTCGGGGAAAATGCCAGGAAGCGAAGTACCCCTCTCCTCCCATTCATAGAAGGCATCTGTGATGCGGGCCACAGCATCGTAATACTTATTCTCCTTGGTGATCTGAGCGAGTCGGGTGAACTCCATTGCTAGAGAACCTAGTTCAGCAACGCTGGCACTAGTGCCGGCTCTCTTAGGTTGTGAGGCAAATTGGGGTTTCCAGTTGTAATAAAGCACAGGCATGCGATTCGGCGTGTCGAATACCCCCATCAGAATCTCGGCCAGTTCTACAGCTTTCTTCAGGAGGATATCATAACCACCACTCTTGCCACCACTCACGTCGTATGCAGCGATTAAACCACCTAAGTATCGAATCGTAGTTTCAAAGACGGGAATCTCGGCTCGCTTACTGACGGTGAAGTCGATCTTCTCAACCTCGGCGAGGGCTTCCTTAAATTCTTCTTCCATTCCCATGATCCACAACGTGTCGAGTGAATCAACTAATGTGGCAGCCCATCCACAGAATGGATCACGAAATTTTTTGGTCACGGGACTCAACTCGTCATGACCTTTGGCATATTTCCAATAGCCTGCCCAACCGCGTTCCATTTCAGCTTTGACTTGTTGTCGGCGGGCCTCGCGGATCTCTCGATTCTCAGCCGATTCCTTCCCAAAGGCATACTGTATAGTTGGGATCTTCTTGGGCTTTCCAGTGGGAAGAGGAATGATTTCCGACTCCGGAACAGGGAAATGCTCGGGGACCTTTTTCCAATGGATGGTGGTGGTAGTTGGTTTCTTGTCTACATCCTTGGCTCCTTGACCAACATTTTTGTCTGGCACGTTGATGACCGGGGCAGTTGTTGCTTTGGCGGCTCCTTCGTGATCATAGGCTAGCACTCCTGCTTGCTCAACAATGGGATCGGATTTGGGAGGTAGCTCGAAGTCGCCTTCGTCGTTATCGTCGTCATCGTTAACTTGTTGGGTGGTTTTTAGTTTAGGGAGGTCGGGGATCTTGACGGGGGCGCTGTCGGTGGTTGGGCGATCTAGTATTCGCTGGGGAAGATCATCATCCTCGCTGGAAATACCCCGGAATAAAGAAGTATCGACATGCTTATTGACAATAGGCTTGCTTGCAGGAGGTGAATTGGGATCGAAGGCGGGCGCAGTATGGGGAAACGAGGCTGACACCGTCTCCCATTGCTCACTGTTCTGGGCAACACGAAACAGCAAAAACACAACAATAGCGGCAAAAAAGACGTAATATCGGTATCTTCGTAAACGGAACATGGTGTATCCAGTGGTGTCAAGAAACGAATTAGAGGGTGTTGGGCGAGCAGCTAAGCAAAAAACGGGAGAGATCGTCGTGAGGGACGATCTTTCATCGCGCGCCTGTGGTAAGGCGAGCAGGCGGGGGCGGACTGAGGGCTCGTGCAACAGGGAAAATCAGCAAAGAATGGGTACTATTATCTCTCCATTGAGGGTGAAGAGAATGCGATCATAACCAAGGTACAGTTAATCAGGTACTCGAGGCACGATGACAAAATGGGAGGCGCTGACACCGGGTTCACGATGGATGCACGAGGGGAGGTGGTCGTCTATGCAGTCGCAGACGAGCGGGTTTGGTAGTGACTGGCCCGCAGTGAGAAGCACGACAAGGGAGGAAGGAAGGAAGGGAAGGGAAGG
>JAPESX010001305.1:0-10312 GCA_029590615.1 Nemania bipapillata | reverse complement strand
CTGACGGGCCTCCGCGGCGTAGGCGCAAGCCCGACCAGTCGGAGCAGTCTCAGTCGGGTCATCGCCTTTGGTTAGACACCAACTATGCTTGTATTGCATCCAGTAGTTCTCAAGCTGCCAGCTGTATTTGGGGAGAGGCAGTACTTTGTGGGAAGACGAAAAGTCACGATGGTACTCATCCCAGTTAACCGGTAAGCCAGCGAGGTGAAGAGTGCGGAGCGACTCCGCCAGAGTGCGGAGGTGGTCTTCCCTGAGACGAAGGGTAGCACAGCATCGCATATCTTGTCCGACGATGGACTTGACCATCCTTGTCAGAATCGGATGAGCCCCAATCTCAATACACATACCAGATGGATCCATGAGGCCGTTGTCTTGGGCCGACTGAATGGCGCCGAGGAAGTCGACCGTTTCACGGCAATGGCGCCTGATGTATTGTGGGTTCATTGTGTCGCAGCCAACTACCTTGCCCAGTAGAGTTGAGACCATCGGCACAGTCGGCTCGCGGAATTTCACACTTGAGGCCAACGCCTCAAGCTCGTCAAGGACCACGTCGACTTGAGAAGAGTGGAAAGCGAAGGGGATGTCCATCTTGTGCAACTTATGGCCCATCTGAGCGAGTTTCACACAGAGGACATCGATATTCGCGTTAGAACCGCCGAGGACAATGTCCTGGGTGCCGTTGATGCAGGAGATCTCGGCGAGGCCTGGAGGAATTTGTTGCCGTAGAACATCTACGGATGCCTTAGACACTGCGACCATGCCGTGCGTATTTGCGGTACACAGTCTTTCCAGAAGCGCCGCTCGGCGACCGCAGAGGGATATGGTGTCTATGACGTTGAGGACGCCCGAAATATGTAGGGCGGCATACTCGCCCAAACTGTGACCGATGACATAGGACGGTGTGATACCCAAGCTGATCCAGAAGCGCGCGAGTGCGATCTGGATGATACAGGTTCCGAGTTGAACAACGACTACAGAGAGGTCCTCGACAGGCACCGTTCCCTGGACTAGCGGTAATATAGACGGCAGACCCTCGCGCTTCGCAGCAGAGTCAAGCTCGTGAATTGTTGACCGGAATGAGGAAACGCGCTTGTAATAACCATGGGCCATGGCAGTCTCCTGTGCCCCCTGACCCGTGAACAGAAAGCCAGCCTTTGGCACCACCGAAGGAATTGGTTTGACTTCAGCAGCTTGCGTCGACGAAGCGAACAAGGATCGCCTGAGGTCATCAGCCTGATTGGTGACGAAGGCAACTCGAAGCCGGTGGTGGACGCGACGGGCGGTGGTTGTGTACGACAGCTGGGAGAGCAACTCGCCCTCTGGAGCCCAGGAGTCGGCAATGAAGGCCTCTAAATTCCTTAGGTTCTCTTCCAGAGCCTTGGCGGATCGTGCCGAAACAACCACGACGTGGTTCGTCTGTGGATCCTTAGCCATCTGCCGTTCTGCTTGTGGAGCAGCAGCAGGGGCATCTTCGAGAAGCAACGACGTATTCCCGCCTGCTGCAGAGAAATTGTTGATTAGTACGCTTCGCTTGCCATGCAAAGGGCGAGGCCAGCTCTGGTCGCCTCCCAAAGAAATGTGCACGCCGCGTTGTTCTAGGTCTGTAGGGAAGCCGTGGTTGATCTTGGTTTTAATGCCGCAGTGGGGTGGAATCTTATTTTTCTGCATCATGAGTAGGACCTTTATCACCGCGATCACGCCCGAGGCAGATTCCGCGTGCCCAGCGTTAGCTTTGACGGATCCTAACCAAAGCTGCTTCTGCTGAGGACGACTGTGGTCGAAGGCAAACGAGTTCAGGACCGAGCGCATTTCTGCAGCATCTCCCTCTTGTGTCCCCGTTCCGTGCATCTCAACATACCCTACATCATGTGGGTGGATTCCGGACTCGTTCAGAAGCCTCTTAAAGAGATGCTCCTGTGCCGACGATAAAGGCCGAGTAATGGAAACAGATTCTGCCGAGTGGTTGGTCTGCGCACCCAAAATAGTGCCAAAAATAGGGTCGTTATCTGCTATAGCATCCGACAGGTTTTTGAGAATCAGCGTACCGACGCCATCGGCGCGGCAGTACCCATCAGCGCCATCATCGAAAGCCTTGCAGTTACCCGTGCGCGAGAGGAAATGCCCACGGTCGAGGCCAGCAAAGTTATCGGGGTTAGTGAGTACGTTAGTACCACCTGCGACAGCGGTATCACAGTCACCATTAAGCAGTGATGTGATAGCAATGTTGATAGCGGCGAGACTGGAAGAGCAAGCAGTGTCGACCGCAATACTAGGACCGGTAAACTTGAAAAAGTAATTAATCCGGCCTGGAATGAAGGCACGGTTGGCTCCTGGGATGTAATACGTGTCGATGTCCTGAGACGAATTCACCTCGCCCCAGTCGTTACTTGTCGTCCCATAGTAAACACCCACGCGGCTTCTACGGGTTGACGGGGTTCTATCAGGTACAACGCCAGCCATTTCCAATGCTTCGTACGCAGTTAACAAGGCCAATCTCTGCGCTGGGTCCGTCTGGATAGCCTCCTTGGGCGACATGTGGAAGAACTTGGTGTCGAAATGGCCTGCTGACTTTAGCCAACACCCGTGCGGGATCTGGCTCGTGTTTTTCTGCTTGCCAGTAGGGTCGTAGTGATCAGCGGGGAAGCGCTCTTCGGGTATTGGCTTGTGGACATCTTGTCCTTTGATGAGCAGATCCCAAAATTCGTCAAGGTCGTCGGCTTCGGGAAACCGACCGCTGTATCCGATGATGGCAATCTTTCTCGCGTCCTCAGCAGCTGGAGCCGCATGAGGGCGCGATGAGCCTCCAGCGCGCTCACTGGCTAGGTCTTCTAAGGTCAGACCGGCTCGCGCATTACCGCCCTGTTGGGACACCCAATCTACGAGTCCACGTGAAGCGAGTGTATTGACCGGAATAATAGTCGTTTGGTTGGTCTGGGCGATTTCGAGTAGAGACTTGGCAACGCGGTCAATTCGAATCTGCTTTGTAAGAGCGTTTGTGATCGTCTCCCTTAATAAAGGTCCGAACGAGACCTGCACCGTTAAAGATCCCGATACGCAGGAAATGAGAGGAATAAGCGCCTCGTTTTCTAAGCAATCAATACCCCTGAGAATTGAATCTAGGACCTGGTCGAGATCTGTTGCCGAATATGCGTATGGGCAGTGGTAGGGACCCAATATGTTCAATTTATGGGCTGAGAATACATCCAGCGACTTCAGCGAGTCAAGGATGTCTGGAGGACCGCTGATGGTAGTAGAAGCTAGAGAGAGAGCGCTGATATACGGTTTCAAGGCTGTGGGAAGACCCTGTCGACATATCTCAGCAGGGATATTATTTAGAAACTGTGAGTCGCAGCACTTACCATGCTCGTAGAAAACGTTTCTACATGTTCGGAGATTTTATTCTCTTGGCTTGAGGAGACAACCATGGACCAGCTCTCCGGCAGCGAATAGCCAAGGAGACTAGCTCTTCTAGATACTTGCATCCCAACGCGAAAAGCCACAGTGACAGCCTGAACACCCAGTCTTGAGATCTCGAAAACATTTTGAGAGCAGCTAATGGCAACGGCCGCAAGACCTCCCGTGCAGATACCAAGAAAGGTGGTCGAAGCAGGCGGATGCTGCCTCTTTGATCGATAGAGATACCTAAGCTGAAGTCAGCACAGTCCACGTCATCGTTGGCCTCGCTACTCACTCGAGATAGTAGCCTATCTCGTATATGCACAAGAAGCAACTGTCCAAGGCCGCGTGAGGTGTGCTATTTCCGATTATCTCTAAGAGTAGTCCAAGGTTCTCAGCTTGGGCGATGGATTGTCTATCGATGGACGAGAGAGAGTTCGTCTCTCGTCGAATTGCCAAAAACGATTCATTGATGAATGAGTTGAAGAATGCATTGTCCTTGATGCGTAGCAACCTTTGTAGCTTGTCGAGTACAGGAATGCTTTGGTCACCAAAGATGTAAATATCACTCAACGAAGCCATCTTGAAATTCAGTCGAAGCTGTTGAAAGCAAGAAAAAGACTCTGCAAAACAAGGAAGTCTGGAGGTAGATTGATGGATTAGACTCTAGATGAAGCAGACTTATATATTGAAAGAAATTACAGTAATAATAAGTCATCGGAACCTTCCTGACTACGAACTAATTGATCCTGTTTCGCAAGTGATGATCATCAGCAGAGTCTTAAATTGTAAGCTCCAACGCCACGCTGCCCACAGTTTGTTGGTATCATCCTTTCTTAGGTTTTCGCGAATATATCCGAATTTCTTACCTAGAGCCTGGATATGATACAGCTCTGTAGGATGTGAGATTGAGATAAACTCCTCGAAGTCTAGGTTGAAGTGGCTGATCCACTCTACCCGAAGATATCCGAATTAGTCCTAATGATAACCCAGGCTCCCGCCACGAGGCAAAGGCGAGGCGTTTGGGAGCTGTTTGATGAGGTTCTAGAAATTAATCAACACTACTTCCTGCACCGAGAACTTTAGTTCCATATGATTAGCATTGCGTGATCAGTGGTATTTGTACCTTTGAAATATAGTTATTGTATATTATTGACGGGAACAACGTGGTGATATTCTTTTTGAGGATTTACGAATGAGTTAGACATAGTTTAGAATGGCCAAAGTTGTCACGTAAAGAAGATTGTGCGACACTCCACCTCCAATCGTTTCCCAGAGACCACTCCAGAGACTTTAAACATGCTAGATTTGTAGATCTATTGTCTAAGATACTGCTGCCAACTATAAAAAAANCAAATAAGAGCGACAAGGCACTGGTCAATTGTCCGCTTAGACCAAAATCGATATTATGTTACACTCAAAATTTCCTAAGATACTCCCACAAGGTTTTCTACCACCTCCAGTGGATCGATTACCTATTATCTTATCCTACTTGTTTAAGTCGTCAGTTGCTGTCGGCATTTGAGTATTAATACTGCCTCTCACCAGCAGCGACCTTCAAGGCTACATCCATACGTCTCTTCGTCTCTTCCTGCGCAGCCTTGACTGCATAGTTATAAAGATGCCCTCTAGCAGTGAGCTCAACATCTTCCAAGATCGGGGCAGTAGCTAAACCCATGAAGGCGCGCAGAAGCCAGTCTTCATCGCTCAACTTGACCATTTCCCTGACCATAGCACTGGCTTTCCCAGGTTCGCAGAAAAGCGCCCGACAAACCATCTGAGATCTCTCCAAGGTCATGTCGGCCGCCTGTGCTCTCGTTTGAGCATAGCTTGATAGGGCGGACTTAATAGCCTCGCGCGGCAGTTTTTTGCCATCCCTTGCTGCCTTTCGTGCCTCCATGAGCTTGTTGACCAGGACGGCGCATGACTCTATCGCCTGGTTGGCACCTTGCCCGCCTGCTGGGGTGGTCTTGCAAGCGGCATCACCAACAATGACGGCGCGGTCGGTGTGCCATTCTCGCGCTATGCCTTCCTCAATAGCAATTTTGACGGCCGTGACACGGGTCTCGAATAAGTCGCCGAATTTCAGCCGCGGAGTGACTTGAACACCAGCGACGGTTTTGCAAAGGGCCTCGGTGTCAGTCTCATTGTACCGTGGCGCCAGAGAGAGGGGCGTAGACTTCTTGAGATCTTCGAAGACAAACCAGAATACAATTCCGTCCTGGCCTGTGAACCCAATGACGGTCTCTTGCTCCCGATACACGGCAAACCGCTCACCAGGGGCAATGCCTTTGGTGGGCGCGGACATGCCATAAACAGTAGAGAAGCCGACTTTCATGTCTGGGACCAGGTTAGCATCAAAGAGAGTGTGATGTTTCTCAGAGAACTCACAGTCGTCTGCCGAAAGGCCACTCGATCCGGATAGAGATGAGTCAATGTGCTTGCGAACAGCGCTGCGTACACCATCTGCACCCACGACAATATCGGCCGTGACTGAGAAGCCATCAGAAGTCGTGACAACTACGTAGCCGTCCGTTTCCTCAATCGAAGTGACACGTGCTGAGGTCTTGATGCAATCCAGGCGCTGAATGCGGCGGGTCATGATCGGAAGAAGCTTTGGTCGCTCGATGAAAGCAACAGGGTATCCGATTCTATTATAATCAATCAGTCGAGCGAAGCTGAAAGAAATGACTACCGGTACAAACTTATTGCGGTACTGGGCCATAGCACTAGAAGAAGCCATAAGGTTGCCTTCGGCATCATAAGAGAACCACGTTTTGAGCGGCACTGTGGCACGCTCAATATCTTCTATGAGGCCTAGTTGGTCGAGGATGCGCAATCCGTTTGGCTGCAAACCAATACCGGCGCCTCTGTCAGACTCGAGGGTATCACGGCCCTCCAGGAGGATGTAACTGATATCGAGCTTTTCGAGCATCAAAGCAAGAGTCACGCCAGCGATGCCGCCGCCCGCAATGATGACTTCGTAATGCTGCTTGTGTTGATCCATAGTCGTCGATAGGGTATTTGGCTAGTAGAAAAATGGGTAATGTGAGAATGACGAGGAGATTGTCCAAGTAAAAATGTCAGGACGAAGCTTGGGAGCGCCTGATAACAACTCTTCATTCCAACAGAATCGAAATGGAATTCATCATCGGGAATTAAAAGAAGAGCATGGACAAACTGGACACTGTAGTCACTAATATGAACAGGCACCGAAGATATCCGAATTTAGAGATGCGCCGCAGAGCAGCACAAAGTCTGGAACACTACGCTATAGTCTAGTCCCCGGGGCATGGAACATTTCGGCCTTCTAGGAATAGTTGGTAAATTATTGCTAAATATGACATGCCCCTGAATAGATGGCCAACTGCCCGAGGAGGGATAAATCCAGCAGTGATACCGTCTGTATTTATAAGTTATTTCTCGTCACTCTACTTCTCATCTCGTTTACAATCATCAAGTAACGACTTCAGTTTAGTCACACTATCCGCAGTCTCTAATTATAAATCGTACTACTATTGTTCAAGATGGGTTCTAACGACGTTAACAACATCGCGCATGGCAATATGAATGACGAGCCCAGAGCCCAGCCAGATAGCCTATCGTCGCTTGAGATTCTAGTGCAAGACCTCGCCAAACAGACTGTCAGGCTCACTGATTACTTCCAGGCCAACAAACTTCCGGAGCCCAGTTTCGAGCGCGACGCACCCATCATCAACCTTTCCCCACAGGCTCCCGCCGAGATACAGTTGGCCAGGGAAAAGCTTCAGGACAACGCACTCCAAATCTTCCAACTCGTCGCTGGTCCCGGCGAATATTTGCAGAATGTGATCACTGGCGTGAGTTTATACGCACCGTTGTTAGTTCCTGGCTGCAAGATAATACTGATAGACTTTGTTGTTGTTAAGTACCACTACATGGAAATCCTTCGGTGGATGAGCCAGTTCAAGATTTTCGAGCTCGTACCCCTAGAGGGTAGCATCTCTTACCCAGACCTGGCCAGTAAGGCGGGGGTATCGGAACTTCGTCTCAAGTCGCTGGCACGCATGGCCATTACTAACCACTTGTTCGCCGAGCCCACGCCGGGCTTCCTCGAGCACTCGGCCACATCCGCGGCGCTAGTGACGAACACCAAGTTCTCCGACCAGCGAGTGTGGATGACCAGCGTCATTGCCCCGGTCATTGCAAGCATGGTCACGGCCCACCAGAGATGGCCCACAAGCACGGCGCCGAATAACACGGCCTTCAACGCCGCGTTCAACACGAACCTCCCTATGTACGAGTATATCGCCAAGCAGCCTGACGTTTACAAATTGTTCGGCCGGGTCATGGACGCCGTGGCCAGCAGCCCCAAGAGCGACTTGAAGCACTTAGCCAGTGGCTTCGACTGGGCCGGACTTGGTACAGCCACCGTCGTCGATGTAAGGTCTACCCTATACCTAATACATCCAATCCATGAGAAACTTTGGGCTAACGGGTTATGATGCGGTAGATTGGTGGCAACATTGGTCACAGCTGCGTGGTCCTGGCTAAAGTCTCGTCTGATTTGTACTTCGTCATCCAAGATATTCCACACGTGGTGCAAGAAGGCATCAAGATCATCAACGAGAGCGTTGAGCCTAGCATCGCGTCGCGGATTAAATTGCAGGAGTACGACTTCTTCGAGAAGCAGCCCGTTGAGGGCGCCGAGGTCTACCTATTCCGGCAGATTTTCCACAACTGGGACTTCGCTAACTCGGTCAAGATCCTGAAGAACACGGTCGCCTCGATGGGCAAGAATTCGCACGTGCTCATCATGGACTTTGTCATTCCGGATTCTGGCACCGTTCCGTCCGTCACTGAGCGCGTGCTCCGCTCCCGTGACGTCGGCATGATGCAGTTGTTTAACTCGCTTGAGCGCGACCTCGAGGAGTGGAAGGCATTGCTCAAGGCCGTCGACTCGCGACTCCGCATCAATGCCGTCAATACTCCCGTTGGTAGCTTCATGTCAGTGATTGACGTGGTTTTGGAATGCTAGTCTTACTGAAGCCCTCTAATGGAGTTAAAACTTTGGACTACTAGAATAGTACGCCATAGAATTGCAAATTAAACGATAGCCAGTAGTTTGGTAAATAGATGGCCTATCATTAATAAAACATATAAGTTATTGAAATTACTCGTTTTCCATAATAGTTGCTGCCGAGATCAAGGAGCCGTTCGGAGGATTGTCGATGTTATATTAGACTTTGAGCTCAATATTAAAGCATATTTATGGTATGATAACACCTCAGTAGTCATTACGTATGGTACTGAAGGACAGAGTAGAGCCAGCCAGGTAAACCTCTCAGCATTTCTATCGTTATAATTATATACGGCGGTCGCAATATAAGGTTGATGCGTTGACTACGAGGTAGTATTTCCTACAGATTAGCCCTTCCCCCTTGCGTGTGCCTGGCAAACTCCACGCTAATGAAGGCTACTTATCATTAAACGTTGATGTCGGTGCAAATTTCGCATACCCGACGGACCGGTTTGGTAGGTAGTTAAGATAAACATCATCGGCAACAGTCTAATTATTGGGGGTTATTGTAAGGGCGTGGAAGGGCCAGCTGTGGCTAGTTTATTTCAACGGGGGATAAGAAGGCTCTACATAAAGCGAGGCTAAGCTGCCTCTTTACATACGTACCGAGGTACTTATACTTTTGCGAACTAAGCACCGTGTAGTCGTGACGAATCAAGAGCTATCATACCTCGCATAATCCTCTGTTGAGCTACCTGACCGATCATTGGAAATTTTACATTAGTTGTTGGCGGCTATGTCAGCACATCTATCTACTACCCAGCTTTCGATTCGTGCGTCCTGTGAACGCTGCCGTCTCCATAAGCTAAAATGCATAGCCTCGGTCTCCAATTCTGGAACCGGCGAGGGGCGTTGTCAACGATGCGTCCGCGCAGTTACGGAATGCGTCTTCAGTCGTCGTAGCAACTCCAAACGCGGACAAGCCTCTTCAGAAAACCTAGGCGCACTATCCCAGAAAGACACCCTCCCAGCGCCAGGCTCAGATGTCTCGGCTTTGATGCCGCCAACAATGTTATTTGGCTTCGACAAAACACAAAGCGACAAACCAGGCTTACGCTTCGGCAGTTCAACTACTCATTTCGTGGCGTCCAATCCAGCGTTGGAATGTGACATAGGCTTTGTTGATCCCAACGTACAATACCAACTTCCATTGCAGAATCTCAACAGCCAGCCTCTTCATCTCCCTCTTGACCTGGGTCTGCTGACCCCGGAAGCCGAGACGGCAGGGCTTACGGGGGACAAAATCTCCTCCACGTCACTAGCGGGCAGTTCAGCGTCCTCAACGTCGAACCCCTCTATAGTCTCGAATGGGCAACAGATAAATCCCCGCCGGGTGGCAACCAAGTCACTGCTAACCCTCGCCATGACTCTTGAAGAAAGCCTTGACGAGCTAGCAAACCAGACCTGGGAACAAGAGGAGAGTAAGAGGGACTTTGACCACTATCCTGTTGGAAGCATACTCCAACTCTTCCAGGAGTTCATCGATACCATCGCTGGTTTGAAAGAACCTCGTTCTCGCGACCATCTCCATAATGACACGCAGGATTTCGAGCACGGAGGATTCACCTTTCGCCAGCCAAAGACAGCAGAATCAACCGCCTGGCCGAACGCCACACCGTTCGTTAAATCGACGTCCCAGTTAGACCCATCGCTCGTATTTCTTGTTCTCAGTTGCTACGCCACACTAACTGGCATCGGAGACACCGTGCTGGGCCACTTCAAGCAGCACCTGGAAAGTATTGATACGGGGCAACGCGACGACGGTAGGTCCGGCTTCACAGCCACAACGCGGCTCGGCGAGCTCGCCATGCGGGCTGGGTCGTATACGCAGATACACGCTGCCGTCAGTCTCCTGCT
>JAPESX010001304.1:0-10315 GCA_029590615.1 Nemania bipapillata | reverse complement strand
GGGCGAAGTTCCTCACGCAGGAGGAGAGGGCTTGGGCGAGGGATCGCGTTGTTGTCGCGGGCCTTGGCTCGACGGAGAAGAAGCCGTGGCGCTGGGATCAGATGAGGGAGTGTCTGGTGGATCCGAAGACGTGGATGATTTGGTCTCTCGCGCTGTTGTGTCAGATCCCGAATGGGGGCACGCAGAACTTTGCGAATATCGTCATTACGTCGTTTGGTTTCTCGCCGCTGCAGTCTACTCTGATTAATATCCCCTATTCGGTGCTTGGGTTTGCTACTATTGCTGGTTCGGGGTGGGTTGCTGGACGATTGTGAGTATCTCTCTACATTATCTTCTACCTATATATATGTAAATCAAATGGACAAGAGTTTTCATATATTTTAAAACGAACTCAATCCTATGCTGTCGTAACTAACACTTACCATTCCAGCCGATCAATGAACTGCATCCTAATTGCTCTAGTCGTGGTGCCACCCATCGTCGGGTCAGCACTCATCTCCCACCGCTCCGCAATCCCCCACGGCGTCTCTCTCTTTGGCTACTTTCTCCTCTCATCAGGGCCGTCAGCCCTCCCTCTCCTCCTATCCCTCGTGCAGTCCAACTTCCGCGGCGTGACGAAGAAGATGACCATGACAGCACTGCTGTTCATCGCGTACTGTGCCGGGAACATCGCCGGTCCGCAGCTCTTCATCGGCGACGAGGCGCGACCTACGACACTGCCTTCCGCGGCATATTGGTCTGCTACTCGCTTGTTGTGGGGTTCGCCTTGGCGCTGAGAACCTATCTGCAGGCTGTGAACCAGCGGAGGCAGAAGAAGGAGGGTGTCGAGGGCAGTGCGGGGTCTTCGGGTGCCGTGGGTGGCAAGGTCATCGATGTTAGTCCGGTTGGCGAGGCTGTTGGAGAAGTGAGGCTAAGGCCAGAAGACTATGAGGACGTCACGGATTGGAACACTTTTGGCTTTCGGTATAGACTCTAAATCAAATTCTATGAGAATAATATCATTTAATGACTTGCGTTTTCATCCCTCTTGGCTGCACTATCTCTTCACTTTTGCCTCGCAGTTCTCATCTACCTTTCATTCGGGCTATTATTAGACGATGAGAAAATTTCCTCGTCGTTCCGTTGTGATACTGTGATGCTTCTATCATCCCAATATCACATTGTGTCAACACGGATATGTATTTGGTGATATGAGATGCCAAGTTGAATGAGCCTAGGCTCATAGTGTCCCGTCCGGCACTGCGAAGTCTAGAATAGTCTGAGGGCACATGATCAGAACGACTAGAATGGCTATTGACGATACTTCTCATGCAGTCAATATACCTTTATCGTTGAGTATCGCACTCTGCAGATTCTCATCGATCTCTTGGCGGGTGAATCCTATAATCGGCGCAACCCATCATCTGTAGAGCAACGTTGTTGCCTAGAACATGCCATCATGGCGACCTGTGATGACCTGTTTTGGTCCCATGACCTCCCGACAAAGTCGCAAAGATAACTCCGCGTATATAGAAAGTCATAGAGCATATGCAGTCGCGGCCGCAGCGGTGGTGAGAACAGTGCTAGCGCCACCAACCGGGTATACGAAGGTGAGGCATCGCACAGGAACACAACCCACGATCGTCATTCACACAGCAGCGAAATTATAATTGGGACGACGATAATTGGCCCGCTATTCATAGCATAGGTCGCAGCAGACACCAATAAGGCACTCTGTGCCGTTTACCCTGGCTCCTGACATACACAGCCAATATACGGCTAAATGGACGGCGGGCGCACTCGACATGACGTCCACCCCAGCGTCCGGCGCCCATGCCAGCGGCAATGTGTCCCCGAGAAACACGAGTCTCTGGCCATTCTGGCCCTCCGAGCCCCCCAAGAATGGCCTTTATCTCCCACGGAGCCAGGCGCGAGCAAACAGGCTAGCCCGTGAAATTTGTATTGCGACTCTGCGGACTCGCCAAGTATAGCCGTAACCCCCTTTCTCCCTTTGTACCCCCTTTTTTCCACCCCTAACGACGGATCAACCGTCGATGAATTTCCTCGTTCTCGACAGCGATGTTCTAGCCATCTTCCGTCTGCGCCCAGGGGCCTCACGATAAGCGACTGGCGCCTGTGATATTTAATTTTCGCTGGTCTGCCCGTAAAGTTCTCACCATCTCCGTCCTCGACCTTCTCTGCTGCCGCTTCGATAAATCCCCGCCCTCGACCACGTTGGTATGTACCCGGCTCTCCATATTGACACGATTCTCTTTCCGTTGGGGTATTTCTCACTGACTTACGTCATACCAGTGAAGCAGTGCCAGTCTTGTATTAGAGGACAGTTTTACTCGTCCCCACGCTCCGTCTCAGTACTCTATATTCAAGTGTATTGCGATTCAACTGTCAGGATGCGCTGGAACCTTGGTCTTGCTTACCTGGCGGCGTTGCTAGGGTGTGGTACGTACTGCTAGTCAAGTGCACGCGAGACATGATTCTAGTATAATAGCTCTTCTAACACCATATCATAGCTTCTGAAGGTCTCGCTGCAGACACGTCGGTAGTCCGCGACGGTGAGACGGGCTTCACATTCTCGGAATACAGGGCCGCCTACGTGATCGGTCAATCCATCACATTTCGTGTTGCGGTTCCCAGCCCAGCTCCGGCGAATTATGACCTCGTTTTCCAAATTATCGCACCCAATGCGGTCGGTTGGACTGGTCTGTCCTGGGGCGCATCGATGATCAACTGCCCCCTCACCATTGGCTGGGCGTCCGGGGCTACGCCTGTAGCTTCGGTCCGACGTACTAAGTAAGTATTCCTAAACATTTCCTCATGGTAGACACATGTGGGCAACCATTGAGTTCACGGAACGAAAGGCTAACGTGGCGATAGCGTACGAACACAACCGCAGCTCTACGACGGCGCCAAGATCCAACTCTTGAAGACGGGAACTAAGCTCAATGGAACGCACTGGCAGATCACGGCTAAGTGCAGCGGCTGCAGCTCGTTCGCGACGACGGGCAGCAGCACCAAGACGCTGAACCCCAACGGCAGCAACCGCCTCGCGTTCGCGTATTCCAAGACGAAGCCTAACAGCGCCTCAAGCGCTGCTATGCTCAGCGTCCACGATGTATATAACTACTGGGACCACGATTTCTCGACGGCCGGAAACATCGACTTTGATCAGTTGGTGCTAAGGAACACGTGAGGGATGCATATGCTAAAGAGAGGAGTGCAATGATGGGGTAAATTACGGAGATGGCCGGGTATCTCGCCGGTAAAATGATTCGCAGTACAGTCTGGCATAACTCACGCTCATATTGCCTATCTTTCATAACGCTTTTGGTGAATCAGGCTTCGAGACTTGGTATCATGTGGCTAGTAAACGCGACATTTGATCTCTAGGATTTATTTATTGTCTAAACGCATCTAGTCGCTTCATATGTATAAGATAGAATGAGTTATGGAGTAGTTCAGATTGAAATAGATTCGTATGCATACGTAAGTTAGTGTGGGTCTTGTGAGAAATGAAGATATTTCAGGGGCTAACATTTATAACTAACATTCGATGCAAAGATTAGGCGGAACAATCCCAGCTATATAAATAAAGAGGCTTCAAAATAGAAATGGCTCATGCTGGAATTTACTGCCTAAGCTATGCACCCAAATTACGCACTCAAAATAAATCAAGAACTAAATGATATCTATAATAATTGAAGCAGTGTCGTGGATATGCTTACGTCACGCCACCAACATTTATTATGACAGTGCCCGACCACACTAACAAGCCGATACGATCAAAACACGTTATCCTCATCGTGTCATCTATAGAAATGGAATACAAGCATTGAACAACTACGAGAAAATATCTTCTAAATACATTTAGATTTTATAGGTAGCAGGTAAGGCAGGTAATCAAGATGTAGGTTTGCAATCTGATTATCGCAGGCAAAAGAATCGCAAAGCAGTAAAGCGAGTGAGACAGGCTCCCCCCTTACACTCGGGTTCAAAATTACCAAGGGTCAGCGCAGCTGGAAGAAAACAAACTGTCGTTCATCTCAAACAGCAAAATTCCAATATTCCCCGATCGTCTCCTAGTCGGATCACATGGACGCGAGTGAAGGGAAGCAAGCCGTCAGGTGAGGAAAAGCCCTTATGCCTTGATGGCCATCTCGCCCATGGGAAGAGCCGCCAGCCCTGAAGTGCAGGTGTCAGTATTTCCCAGCTTCACTGGATCGAGATGGTATAGATCGAGAAGTCGGGGAGGAAGGGAATGAAAAGGAGCATGACTTACAGCCATCAACGGACTCGGGCGCCTGTTGCTTCATGGTGCAGGCGCTGTAGGCGGACTCGGGCTGCGCGGTGATGCCGGCCCTGGGGCAGTCGGTGTTGAGGTTGCACGAGTTGTCCATGGCCTTCTGGAGTGTGTCACCCTCCCATCCGAATACGTAGTCTCCGTGCGCCGCTGAGCCTCTGTACATACCAAGTGGTTAGTCTCAATGCATTGCTATTTTTTGTTTTGAGAATATCAAGATAGAATAGCGGGGAGGACTCCTTACCCAACGTTCATGCTGTAGATGTACGGGTTCGAGCCGTCGGTGGGGAAGTCGGCCGAGTCGGCGAACTCGTGGACGTCCCACATCAGCTCGTACATGATCTGGGGCAGCTTGACGGGGTGAGTCGCGGGGCAGGCGCCGCCGCCCGTGGCACCGGATCCCGAGCTGTACGCGACGTGGCTCTGGTGGTCCGGGCTGTCGAGGTTCTTGCCATCCCAGCATCTATACACATAGGTGAATTAGCTCAGTTCGTCTGCATTCCCATTTTCGCTTCGTTGAAAAACTCACGTGGGGAAGATGATGGTCTGTCGGATCATCTTGCAGGATTTTGACTTGGGGATGTCGACAGTGTCGGATCCAGTGCAAGGAGCACCGCCGACGAATGGGTTGTCGGTGTAAGAGGTCCAGCAACGATGGCAGATGTTGGCCCTGGGTGTCTTGTTGGGGTCAGTGTTGGCGGCGTTACCGGCCAACATGCGGAAGCCCTATGGTCCCGGTTAGTCCGTTCGCGCATTTCCGGAATGATCCTCTTCCCACCTTCTTGAAGGCCGTGACTCTACCACTGGGGATGTAGTAGACATCGAGACCACCCTTGTTGACGAGCCTGCCCTGAGGACCACCGTTGCCGATCTGAGGCACACGCTTGTATGTTCCGTTCCTTGCCTTGTAGAACATGACGGCGGTCCAGTAGTTGGACTTGTCCTGCTTGAACGAGCACGATGTGCACGTCGAGGTCGCGAGATCGTGCGTGGTCGGGTCCATGGTGACGTTGAACGAGTTTCCACCGACAATCTGGTGCAGGTGAGGTGTGTACTTCATGCCCGGGTTCACGAGAGGGTCGACACGGTCGACGACGAGCTGGGAGCACGCGAATCTCAGCATGTTGAACTGAGCCGCGGCATTCTGCGCTAGCAGCGCGACGGCAGCGAGGGCTGTCAACTGCATCGTGAAGATTTTACTGAGCTGGCCTTCGATGGGCGAGAGCGAATCGACGAGCGTGGAGCCTAGAGCACTTGACGAAAACAACAACAAAAGATGGTCTGTCCTGTATATTCCTAGGAGGTCGAGCGCGAGGAAAAGAGAGGATGCACACAGGAAATTAAAATAGAAAATCCTGGGATGCTCTCATGTTGTTGTGCCATCCTTATGCATCGTGACAAGCTCTTGTGCAGCGAAGCAGGCCGGAACTGCCGAACCGACAGAATATCGTCGAAGGCTTCGCGTCATTAGAATGATTGGATTGGGTGTCCTCTTTCGATGTGTTAATTGATTTAATTCCCCCTTTCAGCCCGACTCAGGATCCTTCCGCGCGCTGATTGATCGGCTGAGCTGCTTGGTTACCTTCTGGCTGTATCACCTTTACCCGGCCTATTAAACCTTCCAATGACACACCCCGAGGTAAACACGCCAAGCCATCATGACTTTTCTGTCCCTTGTCCCGGAAAATCCACAGCAGCCTGACTACGCGCAATGTCTTCCACGATCGCCACCGCGCCGTCCGCATTTGCAACAGGAAGGTAACCCTCTTAATATGGAGCATATACCCAGGAGAGCGACTCGCCACCCAAGGTTGCCTCTTCTATGGCCAGGGCAAGGCACACGAGCGCTAAACAATCCCTATTTGGTTTTTTTTAGCAAGTAGCTATTCAGCTAGCCTCAGGACCATCGCGATGGTGGATACTGGGTCTTCATTTCATGGACGCGAAGAGGCCGACTTTGGGATCGCACTGGTGGTGAAGATCGTGATGCGGCCAACTCCCGAAGTATCAGTGATCTTTCTAAATATCGTCCGGCGAAACGCTCGGCCCCTTTTTCCATGGCTGAGATCGTGAACTGTATTCGATATATGAAGTCTTACGCCGCTCCTGGGGGATGTGCGGGCAGCATCCGCACGCAGAGATATCTTGCAACATTAACATTATGCTGAAGCGCCCGCGGGTTAGCCCCCACGGAACGACGGCAGTCGGTATATGCATAGCGTGGCGATTTAAGACCAAGGCCTTTGCGTAGCCTAGTCTCATTAAACTCTTGATTAGTTTTAGCTGGAACCGAACGCTAGATAGTCGAGGGGTTTACCGATTGTCACATGCCGGTATCCCATATATTTATTGCCCCCTCCTTATGAATAATGTGGGAACGTCAGCCTTTTCCTACTGAAGAGTTTGTTGAAGGGGATTCTAATACGCGGTCACATATAGCCATGGCGCGTTAAACTTTTGCCGATACCGATGCAATGGAATATAGCAGTTCTTCTTTTCCGTATCACAGGGACAGTTCCTACAGACGAACTAGAAATATGCTATCGTACGCAAAATAAAGAAGTGAACTGCGTTCGGCATTTGAGCGGTTATATGTATGTCGTGACTGCTGATGAATTTATCCACTCTCCTATTAAAATCACAGACTTACATAGAATTGGCCAACTCTAATATGAGTTTGTGTTTTTGAGGCACGGCACTACTGCCTCAGAACACCCGACAAGCTGCAACGTGTAACGAAAAGATTAAACCCAACGAGAGAGGAGAAAAAGGGGAAACCACTCAAGCTTGAATTTTAGCGCTTAATGAACATTTGAAAAGTTTCCAGGCTTCTAGTAAGAAATTATCTCCCCCTCCCTTATCTGTTCTGGTATAGAGAAATCTTCATAAGGCTGCCTACAAAACCTGGGATGAACCAAATAGTTCTCTCGATAACTATCGACTGTCCTATCTACTGTTATCAATATGCATATATGAGGTTTATATAGATCGAGTACTCTTGCAGATTACTGTAGGTCTTACTTACACTCGTGTCTTCATTTCTAGTCTCGAGAATAATCCCCTCCTTAGCGGAAGAGAAAGAAAATTGACACGTAGTAAAAGGGATAACTACCGAAAGTATTTATTTGAGGCCTCTTTACAGAACGACAATATGCCCTTGGCAAACATAATTAGTAACTATGGCAGTATGGGTCCGTTTAGCACATAGGCTCTAGTCGGACTAGAATTCATTCGATCTCGGTAAATCATTCTATAAACACATTGACATTGTATTTAAATCGCTTCCATATGGCTGGCTAGGCTCTTCTGCACGAGTTGCTTTACGCTCTTACGGCGCAACATAACTCTAGGAATGTGCCACTAGAATGTTCAAAATCATAGGTGGCTAAATCAAATATTAAACTATTCAGGTGTGCTCATAGAGGTTTCCTAGCCTATTCTCTCTATATTTGCTAATATAGCACCCACTGTTGTATGCAACCTAAATCTATGACTACTAAGGTGTAATGGAAATTTTGATAGAGCGGGCAAAAACCGCCTAGAATTATGTCTTCGTTCAACTGAATGGAAATTTTCTTCATAATTTTTCTAAGTAAATACTGATACTCTATAAGCGCCTTCGGGGCTATTTCCTAGTTACCTGGCCTGGCCCTTCTGGACATGCAGTTATTTCTATTATATTCAAGCAAAACGATCGGACACACTATAGTTGCTATACGTCCATCGCCCTATACGAGGTAAACAGATCAATCTAGATTTAAACATGGAATGATAGGGAAAAAGCTCAAATTAGCAAGGTCCTAATCGTAAGCTCTATTTGGGCTATCTCGGGTAGCTAAGTTTCAAACTTGGCAACGTTTTAATGTTGGGGAGTAGTGTTGTCGTAGCCATATTCACTTACATCGTCTGGTAGTAGTCTAACCTACCTCTCTTGTCGACTGACTTATTGGCAAACGGACTGGTGCTGAGTGATGTAGTCTATCCCTTTTGATATTTGAGAACTGATTTCAATTTAAGGATGGAGGTTTCGAAGTATTCGGAAGGGGGAATGCCTTATCTAGTGATAGAAAAAGAGAAGTAGTATTAATCTCGGATATCCATGCATAGATGCGGCCTATATAACACGAGCAATATGATGAATGCCACCCCTATAGAGAACTTGACTGGGATTCTTCCGGGTATCAATCTTAGTAATTGCAACAAACTCTGCCGGTTCCTGAGTTCGGGTCTAGACCATCGTTTCTGCCAAGACTCTTTCATGTTGGAGAATAGTCAACCAGATTGACCAAGCTGGGAATGCTTGTCTCTCTCGGGCTATCTCCACACCGAGAATCGTGATCTAGGAACTACTCCATCTGGGGCCTGAATACGACTCTGTGACGATGTCAAATTGTGATCGTGCGCGGGGAAGAGGGGATGAATCTTGTGCTAGATTTACTAGGCGTTTTTAGCACTACTTTAATATTCCTCTCTTCTGGATATTAAGTAGAAAGGCAAATTACAAGTTTCACTGTGTATTGGGGAATATGAGGACATAATGCATCCGCCTAAGCTGTTGGGTTTGCTTTGCGTTTTAGGACATGCTGTTCTCGTTACCTGGGCCGGGGTATGTACTGCTTGCTTTATATGACGTATAATTAGAGCATTCGCATTATTAGGTTTAATTTAACGCGATGGCAATTGCAATACTAATATTCAGTAGTCAATTCCGCTAAATATATCTTCCCTATTCAACAATAAGGCCTTTGGAACTTATCCAGGGGAAGCCTCATTTGACACCCTCGGGCAGTCATATCCGCCCCCGCGAGCCGAGGACTCGCCATACTACACATCTGGCACAACGGGTGTCGTGTATTCCTTTCCAGGGTATACGGGCGCTAAGAAGCTAGATAACATCGTCTGCGCGGGCCAGATGATCAACATCCCCCATGATGTCGCGAGTACCCATAACCAGATTTTCTCTGTCTCTTTCCTGCTCTCCGGAGACGTCGAGTTCGCGACGGTACAGGGAAATGCGACGTTCGTGTATAGCGATGGCTCTACCTCGAGATACGAGCTGCGGTCCCTCGACTGGTTCAGCTGGCTCACGCTCAATAAAGGCGAGGTCGTGTTCCCGTTCCGGTTTACCTCCACTGGCGTGAATTGGAACACGAGCCATGTATTCGAGCGCTCTGCGCCACTGTTACCCGGAAAATCATTGCGATCTATAATACTACCGGATGTATCGGGCCCGGGGGCGCGCATGCACGTCTTTGCCGTCTCCCTTTGGGGTGCTGATGCACGACTTGTTGTCCAGGCTGTGCGGCCGACGCAGAAGTGGTTTGGCATAGATGAGCAGATCGTCGAAGTCACAATCAATAACCTCGGGACAGAATGTGTCAGTGGATCTGGAGTTAAGGTTACGATCAATGGGAAGGGCTTCGAGACTATGAGATCTGGAAGGCTGAAGAGGCTTTGTCCTGGCGATCAGAAGATTGTGAAGATCGGGGTTGGAGGCGCGTCGCATGGGGCTGTGGACGTCTCGGTGACTCTTGAGTACGAAGCTAGTCGGCAGGTGACTGCATTTTCTGACGTTGAGATTGGATTAACGGATTGGAGCTCCGAGTTAGGTAATCTCGCTCGACACGAGGCGCCTGACTGGTTCGGAGACGCCAAGTTCGGCATCTTCATCCATTGGGGCGTATACGCTGTAACGGGCTGGGGAAACTCAACGCCGCATGAAAGTTATGCTGAATGGTTCTGGTGAGTCTAGCTGCTGCCTTGATGCCTGTAGCCCATAATGCTCGCGATATATCGGCACATGATCTGACAAAGAGTATCTCAAGGTGGTATTCTACACACCACCCACAGGCAGATCCGTCCGACTTCTACGATTATCGACTGCGCACATATGGGCGAGATTGGGCTTACGACGACACGTTCCCCTACTTCACGGCATCACAGTTTGACCCCAAAGAATGGGTTGACCTATTCGCAGACGCAGGGGCGCAGTACTTTGTCATCACCTCAAAACACCAC
>JAPESX010001303.1:0-10317 GCA_029590615.1 Nemania bipapillata | reverse complement strand
CACGCGATCCACGGGAACGTCGACGTCTTCGGCTGGGAGACGTGGGACGAGCGCATCGCGAAATGGGTCTTCAGTGGCGACGACCGGAATACCAAGAAAGTATGGGTACAGGGACGGCTTGTGCACGAGCAGCGCGAGCATTAATGAACAGTTTATTTTTTAGACTTGTGGTTTTGGCTTGGTGGTCTCAACGGGCTAGACTGGGAGACATGTATCTAGAGAAGATCAATGCTAATGATAGAGCGCTCTATGTTTTTAGTTGATGCTGATTAAAAAAAAAACACTTGCTCTGGGTTCCTCTGAGATATTCGGACAGCTGTTTGAAGAGGGCATTATTCGTCTCGGGAGTCTCCTCATGTGCGTCTACTTTTAGCCACAATAGGTTACTATTCAAGGGGATTTCTGGTGGGAAGCATACGCTAAGAGCTACTGAGCTGATTCCCTAATATTCATGCAAGGCTGAGGAGAACATATTCGATGAAGCGTTAGGTTTAGGGATAGAGTATGCAGGATTGTTCAAGAACATTGGTCTAGTGGTAATTGTGTCATGGAACTATCATTAAGGTGACATAACTGCCCAACCCCTCCCGGCGCCAAAAAGAATCAGGTCTAACGTCTTATAAATGAACAAATGTACATAGATGCTCTTCCCGTAATAAACTCTCAATCATAGTCTAATGCAGCCTTAATGCAGCCCGTTCTATATACAGTCACCTTCTATCTGCCTTTCAGCTAACACCTAGGTTTAGTGGTAGCCGTTGGTGACGGGCTCGCCAGCCCCGCCGATGCCATTAATACCATTCACTTTAGGTGTATCATCCTGATAGCTTTCCCAGTTCTGTAGAATCTGGGCAATCTTTGGAGAGCTTGTTAGGTCGTACACACTTTGGAAGTACTCTTTTGTGAGTTCAAACGGCCGGGCAGTGACATTGGGAATGTACTTTCCAACCAGCTTGGACGGATCAATGGATGTCTTGTTGATCTTCTTGAGGAGGATATTACGGAAAGGCTTGACACCGGACCGCAAGAATGTAGAGTGAAATGGCACATCGATGCCCTTCAGTGGGATAGTGGCGAAGCCTCGTTGCAACTCTAGCGGCAGTGGCTTCGCCAAGGTCTGCTGAGCACAGCCTTTAATGATGTCAGCAAGTTGTTGCTTTAAGTCCTCACTGCTAACATTGTTGAGTAGTTGGTTGGTGTCTACTTTCTGGGCCTTCAAAAAATTGGTAACACTGGTAAGCGTGTCGAGGGCACGGAGATCGCCAGCACACACATATTGCATGTTGGCAATGTTGAAGTTGACGATCTCTAAGAGCCAGCCAGTCTCCTCGGCAATATTGCGAACTAGGAAGCGAAGGGCTGCCTCGCCGAATGTCTTTGAGATGCGACTAGGGTTCACGGCACACATAGAGTAATTAGATCGTCCCTGCGCATCACGTTCGACTGCTACCTGCATGGTCAATCCACGATAGAAGACAACTGACACTAGAGACTCGATGGGAAGCACATTGGCTAAGGCGGCAAGGGCAGAATACTCTCCAAGTGAGTGACCTGCAAATGTGCTGTCTCGGGGAACTAGCCCCTTGGCGTTCATGTCCTCAAAGCTAGCTTTCTCCATGAGAGTGAGGGCGGGTTGGGTGAACTGCGTGGCGGACAGGAGGCCGGCGGGTGACCGGTAGGTGTAGGATGTTGTCTTTTCGTTGATCTCCTTGAAGATGCGCTCCGATTTAACAGTTCCATCTGCGCCGATAGTCTCGAAATTCATTTGCATATAATTCTCTCGAATGGCCTTGCCACGGGGACCACCAAAATAAACAGTGAGCTCCTTGGGGTTATTCTTAACAATATTTAAGATCGAGAAGCCTGATGATTGTTAATGAGAGTGCCAAGATAGGAGAGAGAGAAGTGCTTACCATATGTATCCAGGAGGTACTTGTCGGCCCTGTCCCAAACCTCCTTGGCTACTGGACTAGACGCGTATAGGTCCATACCCATACCCTGCTCTTGGGAACCCTGACCTGTGAAGACGTATGCTGTCACCGGCTGTTCAACCTCGGCCTCACCGAGTAGAACCTTCTCCTCTGTCTCTTTGTTACTGGCTTCAACTTTGACGATCTTTCGACCCCCAATCATACCGACATGCTGAAGTTTAACCTCAATGTCATCATTAGGAAGCACCATGCCAACCAAGGAAGCGTGGAAGCTCCGGACTCGGCCAACATTGTTCTCAGCAGCCCATGTTTCAACTAAGCTTCGGACGGCTGCACTTGAGTACATGCCATGTGTAATTGTGCCAGGCAGGTTAGCATAGCTGGAAAAGACACGAGAAACGTGAATGGGGTTGTAGTCACCCGAGACTTTGGCATAGGTTTCGTTAGAAGTAGGTGCCTTTAGGAGAAGCGGGGCCTTTCCGCTTAGGGGAATAGGGTTCTCAAAGAGAATGGGCTGCTCAATAGAGGAACCGTTACGTTCTAGGTAGTCAAGGACGGGGTTGCCATGAGAAACGCCAGCCTCATAGTCGACACTGCCGATTTGGATGATTTCTTTGGTAGGAAGCTCAAGCAGAACCTGTCCACGGGTTACGACAGTGCTGAAGACAGTCTTATTCTTGAATGTAACTAGACTTTGAAGGCGGAAAGTCAATGTCTGACCTAGCAGTTCAATATCGTTATTGTCAAATTGAATCCAGTCCTTGGATCGCAAGACTGCAATGTCCTTGGATGTAGAAAGATGGACGTTCATCGGTGTCTCTAGTTTGCGTTGGAAGGTGTTCTCATAATCGGTGTAGACTCCTCGATATAAGAACTGCGATGTCACTTCCATGACAGCCTGCCCATCCCGAGAGATTGTACCACAAACTTCTACCATTTTACCGGAGTCTTGGTTAACGACAGCGTTAATTCGAGCAGTGGTCTGAACCTCGTCACCCCGTTTCAGCGGTTCTGCACCGGGCATCATACGGAAGCCGTTAGACAGGTGAACAAGCTTAAGGAGATCGCCGTCTATTTTTCGAGGGAATATCGGCTTTGTAATGGCCTTCCATCCTACTACAATAGCGAAGTCCATAGGCGCAAGCATGTCCTTGCCAGGACGATCGACAAATGCCTCGCCAGTATTCCCAACAGCGTGTACAAAATCATTGATATCGCTGCTAGTAATCGTAGTTTTACCGCCATCAAATTGCGAGTGGACATCATTATCCAGATTAAGCGGCTCATTACCGAACCATGCCCGCCAGTAGAATTCTTTGATGCGATCGTTACGTCCATCCATAACCTCATGAATAGGAGCATAGCCTGCTTCTGGCCGGTAGACAAATCGGAGAGGCAAGGAAACAGGCTCACCAAGAGCAGTGGTGTCCTTAATCATACTGACAGTAATCTCCTGCTTGCCATCGAATTTAACCTCAATGACATCCTGATAGTGGTTGTGGCGTGGTTGTTCACGGACAATAATTGAAGTTTTCGCTGGTTCATTTGGGTGTCGGACTTCAACGAATAGCCCACGAACTGGCGCGAAAATTCGCTTCATTGGATTGGTTTGGTATTTCTTCCCCTGAACTACAACCTCAGAGGTAAAGAGGGCATGTCGCCAACCACGGCTGGGGCCAGCTAATAACGAGAGCCAGGTCTCGATGGATGGTAGTGTTGCAGCGGGTGAAGAAGATAGCCGGTAAATGTTCTTCTGCTCGTCCTCAGAAATAACGAGGCCTTCTAGATCTGAGGGTGACTCGGTTTCAATGAGCTTACCCCCAAAGTATTCAATAGCCGGGATTGAGCTGGCTTTGCCCTGGTATACATCTTTAGTCAGTCTTGAGATATGGCCATTATGAATGCCATCCAAGATGTCTTTGATGGGCTCATCCACCTTAGTGGAGAATTTGGCAGCCATAGGACCCTGAAGGATACAAGTACGGCCAACATCTTGGCCAATGACTGCTTCTAAATCCTCCGATTGCCAGAGAGAATCCTTCTTGAAGAAGAACTCAAAGTTTTCATCTAGAGCTGGAACAAAAGTTACAGGCTTTTGGCCGCGACGCTGACAAAGGAGTAGGAAGTGCTGCATGTCCTGTGCGTTGATGATCTGGGCATCGGCCTCAGAATACTGGTTGAGAATCTTTTCAATGGTAGGGAACGGCTCATCGAGATCTGCATAGTTCTGGAGCAGTGAAGGTTGATTTGGACTGGCAGTGAATCTTTCTTCCAAGCGGTGAATGAAATCACCTGTCAACTTCTTGTAAGAGGGATCAATCCAGCGGCGTTCATGCTTCACATAGAGGAGCTCGACCATGCGTCGCACTACTTCGCCATAAGTCATATCCTCCAGATCTACTGTTTGACCTTCTTTATTGCGACCGAACCATACTTTCTGGAAGTCATCATTGAGCTTCTTAATAATATAATCGCGGTTTTTCTTGAGCTCCACCACGCGCTTCTCCTTAGGCAAACTGAATATCTTCTGATCCATCTCTGCCCAGAACCGGACACCTCGAGTGGCAAGCTTGTGAATTGGCTCGCCCATTTCTGAACGCACAGTAATGACGCCACCGGCGGGACCCTTGTATGTCTTTTCCCACTGGTTATCATCCAAGCCTTCCGCGTCAACAATGGCTTGTTTGGCAGCCTTTCCAGTGTGGGCTTCTTTGGCGACCATCATACGACTGCCAAAGAGGCAACCGTCGAATGGCATCGCAGGATAGCCGTACTTCTTGGACCAGTCGCCAGTTAGGTAAGGGTATGTGTCTTCTGAACCACCAAATCCACTCCCAGCAACTAAAATGATGTTGTCTGATCGTCTGATCCGGCCGTACATCTGAAGAATGGGTTGATGGAAGTCTTCGAAGGAATGGTGCCCTCCGCCTCGACCTCCAGTCCATTGTAGCATGACTGGGAACGTAGGATTGGCCTTGGCGATATTAATGACAGCTTGAATGGCTTCCATCGAACCAGGCTTAAAAGATATATGCTTGAGACCCAAAGTCTCGATATACTCTTGGGCAACCTCAATAGATGGTACACCTGCACCGATCGTGAGACCTTCGATAGGAACACCCTCAGACCGGAGCCGGCCGATCAGTGGTATTTGCCAGCTCATAGCCCTTGGATTCACATAGATAAGGTTAACGGAGATACCACGTCCTGCTGGGATAGCTCGTTCAATCTTATTCAACGCCTCTGTCATCGTCCTGGCGTTATAATATCCACCACCACCTAGTTCGATTTGGTAGCCGGCGTTCATGGTCGCGGCCACAAAATCCCAGGCAATGGTGGTAGGTGTCATGCCCGCGACCATGATTGGCGGTGTGCCAAGTAGTCTGCTCATCTTTGTGTCGACGTAGACTTTACCAGTGGATGTCTTAACTAGGCGTGGGCCATACTTCTTGACCCAATCATCGGCATGAACAATTGCGTGATCTTCATCGCGGTCGAACAGTTCAGACTTGTACCCAATTTCTTGGGCAGAGCCATCGATGGTTCCAGCAAGAATGACTCGAACACCTGTACCCTCCTTGTTACGGCTGGTCAGGACGCCGAGGCCAGATATACCTCCAGGTCCGAAATCGAGCACGTGAGTTGCTCCAGGGAACTTAGTTGCCTTTTCCCACTGTACCGAATCTCGCGTAATCATGCGCACTAGTGACGGGACAATATCACCCTTGACGGTGTCCCTCAGATCCTCGCCAGTGCATGTGTTGTAGACCGCAATTCCCAAGGAGGACACATCGATTTTAACGTCGCTGAGGTCCTGATCGATGAGCTCGGTCGCAGCAGCAAGATATTTGCTGTGAAATGGTGCTGTGATAGGCAAGAAGCGATTGACAAAACGAACCTTGCGTTCTGTGTGAGGTATCCTGGTTTGATCTAGCCCCGTGGGTGCCTTGACCTTTCGCAGCTGCAGATTAAGACCACATAGCGAGATGGGAGGGCCAGTCACTACCATGTTCCTCGGGCTGTTGACTAAGGAGATGGCGATATGGCGGTCTTCGGGGAGATACTGATTTGTGGCGTCGATGTGCTTTTGCACTTCGCTTTGGGATAAATCCCGGATGCTCAGCATAGGCGATGGCTCACCCTCTCCATTGTCAATAGAGTCTCGTAGGGTACCCGGGGTTAGCGAGGTCCTAGGAAAGACCTGCTGGCTACGAGCGCCAATCCAGAATAGAATTGTCAGCGCGTGAGCAGCATATTTCTCAAGTGACTCCCAGGAGTCAGCAGCTGCAGTAACTGCTGCGACGACTATACCTTGAGAATGGCCAGTAGCACCGCTAATGCGCTCGCGCAAAATTCCGGGATGGACACCAAGACCCTTGCCGAGAACCTGGTAATGACATAGCTGCACCAACCCGATCAGGGGGAAGCTGACAGGTGCAGACACGAGATAGTCTGTATTTGGGGTAGTATCAGGAGAACGTAGCCACTCGAGGACGTCGATACCCTTTGAATATAACTTGTCGGCTCGAGGGTCCCGCGCCAAATTATGAAGAAGCTCGGCCGATCTTGTGACTAACTCGCCCACGAATGATGGATAAGTCTGGTAAACCTCACGAAGTTCGTCGAAGTACTCGACGATATTTCCCTGGCCGCCAAAAATGCTGTAAAGAGTCGTGGATCCGTCGTCAGCAGCTCTAAAGAGGGCAGATTCGTGAGGTTTAATTGCGCGATTCGAGACAGACCGGGCAACGTAGTAGCTCCTGACTACGGCAATCTGCTTGTCGAGGATTCCCGGCAGCGTCTTAGCCAGAGCATGTACATCGTTGCCCCTCAAGTACATGCGCTCAAACTCGTTAAGAATGAGCTTCAAGACCTGCTCATATGATCCTTGGGCGTCGTCTTCGCCCTCTTCTACCTCGTGGGCGATGAATCCCATGTAGCGAGCAACGAGTTCGGCGACTGATGATGGTTC
Organism: Nemania bipapillata; assembly: GCA_029590615.1. NCBI lineage: Eukaryota > Fungi > Ascomycota > Sordariomycetes > Xylariales > Xylariaceae > Nemania > Nemania bipapillata. The sequence continues at coordinate 3,414 of JAPESX010001303.1, read as the reverse complement.
GTCATCCTGGGCCAATTCGTCGGTCGGAGTAGGTAGAGTGGCCGTAAAGCGGTCCTTGAGCTCTGACGCGTGAAAATGAAGGTTTGTTGGTACAAGGAATGCAGACTCCAGCGAACCGTGAGAGAGCGTTAACGGTCGGAGTGAGGTGGAGGATCTGGGGGTAGACACGCCCGTCTGGGGGCCGGTGTTGGTGCCGTACATTGTGGTAGGAACGGTTGTGCACGTCTCTTCTCGCGCAGGGCGGCTTTTCGCGGTATTCTGGGTTCCCAGCGTCAGTCGATGCCGCAGGAGCTCGAGAGGTCACTCGCTCTACAGCGTGGAAACTCACATTGGGGATTGGAATAACCTCGGCTGACTCAGCAAAGAGCAGGAGATGTCTGGAAGAGTATCACGGCAAATTACAGTTCGACGTCGCCGGGCAATTCTGCAGCGACTACGAGCAAGGGGTATCTCTATTAGAAGCGCCAACGGCCTGGGCGCAGTATGAATGAAGGTGCTGTAGGAGGACGGCGTGGGATGTATTACTTTGAAAGCAAGAAGAGCTCGAGTATGTGGCTCGTCGAAGGATAAACAAGTAGGTCTTGGTGGTTTGGAGAGTCGGAGATTAGACTAGGCAAGATTGTCTAGTACGGGCGTGTGTGCTGGATAGAACAAAGTTAACAGGCAGATGAGCCACTCCTGTACGTCTTCCTGTGAAGCTTCATTGAATTTTTCTGGGATGTGGTAGGTAATCCGAGACACCAGTTTGGCTAAGTACCTTTGCTAGTATATCACTGTGGACAATCTCCCTGAGGATAGCTGGATGATAGGCATCAAGGGCCCCTGTACTATACTTCTGCGGTACCTGGACTGCTAAACACCCCGCTCCGCCCATCCGTCGCCCATCAAACACTTGTAGGTACCCAGACAACACTCAACATGCTTACCTAGCGGGTACGTACTCCCCACCCGATGAACCGAAAAGCCAAAATTTGCTTTGATGCCAAGTGGCGGAAATTTCGTCCCTTACGCTTCTAGCCAAATAATTCTGCTAATTATCTTGTTGGGGATTGTGTTGGAATTGGTGCCACACCTCTCCAACGCAGATCCCTGCCAGCAAATCCGGCTAGGGGGTTCGAAGAATTATAACCCCTACAACATGATTCTGGACCCAGCTCCATGATCCTCCCGCAAAGTATCTCTACTTTCAACTATCGCAATTTTGAACGCAATCCATTTGGCCTAATTGGCCAATCGCCATATCTACATGTAGCAAGGATTCCTCGATGAGCGTAATGGTGACATTAAACCAGAATAACGGCTTCTTTCGTAAAGAGCTACCTATCTAGGTGGGCATTGAAACAGCTGGTTGATGACACGGAGGTTTTTCTGAGGCCGCGGGACACGGTTGAGTCGAAGCCTGATGAACACAACTTCTGAATCTCACAAGAACGGTCACAAAGCCACAACGCTTACTGTGACACAAAATCTGTTGAATGCAAACCCAAATACAATATTATGTTTTATAGCTGACTGGAAGATGATCAGCATCGCAGGTATACGGTTGACGTTGGAGGCTTCTATGTGCAGCCTGAGGCGCGATGGCTGTCGGACGTGAGAAAAAGTGTGGTTCATGTATAGGTACTTGGACTACGAGGCCGATTTAGACCCTCCATCGCGGGACGACGGCTGCCAAGCTGCCATATGTACACGGATGGGGCACGTTGACATCGGCTGGTTTCAATCGTGTACTCTTAGGTTAGGCATCGAGGACGCGAATTGTTTGAATAGATCGAAGAATACGGAATACTGATATAGTAGAGTGGGCAGAGGCCTCCAGAATGACCGGACCATGCAGCTTCTATTCTATCAAGCTTTGTCTAGTGTAGGTACGCGAAAGTATATCTCTACGCTACCTTAGATTAATGAAACAATGACGCGAGATGGAGGATGTGGAGAGTCGGTGACCCGGAACATTGTACGACTGGGATACACGACGTGGTACATATATAGAGAAGATCGTTGAGAAATAGTGGATATGTAGGGTCGGTTGAGACGAATCAGATCAGAGATACAACATGCGCCATGTACATCACCAGCTTAAGTGGGCGCAAAATGCAGCTAGGTTGCATCGAACCTCCCGGTACGCTGTACCGACGAAGCTATTTGTGCTTAGGTCGCTTCGTTAATATAGAAGTACCTATTCAATAAATTATAATTGGACCCGCATCTCTCTCCCCTACCTTTAGCCTGGGGTGCTGAGGAGACACCCGATCCCAAGGTAACAAGCCAATGATGCGACAAAAAAAANAAAAGTAGCATTCCCATGTACTGTAGACAATTGAGTTCAACATTTGGGAAAGCTCCGTTTATCCCCTGCCTAAGACTCCTTGCACACTCCTTATCTAGCATAGCTGCAAGATTGCTGGCTTCATTGATTGGCGTGCATGTTCAGACGTTGCAGTACCTACCACACCTCTCCCCTCCATCGTCCACGCTATACCAACTAGAGGTAACCTGGTAAGTCTCGAGTTTGCAGAACTAACTATTCGAATACCTAACCTACCAACCTACCGATTCCTTCATTCTGCGAACTTGCCGGGTGTTTAATTCCTAGACGCATTCTTACCACTGACTCCTCGTCTAATTGTCCAGCATCTCGGGGCTAGAACGAACGTACAACTTTGCGGCATCTCGATTCTGAGAGACGGGCCCTCGACTTTACATGCGACTCCTTTAATAGAACTGTTTAATTCATCATACCGAGTCATCCCTGCTACAAAAGCATTTCTCTCGACAATCTTCTCGATTCCCTATCTACAGTCGTCCTCAGCCACGTTGGTATCTATTTACATTCAACTGTCTAAACTGAATCCCAGCCAAACGAGTCGGAAGAAGAGCTACTGGGTGCTCAAGTAATCGACGGAGATCGCCTGCCAACTTATACAGATAGAAAGCTTAGATACCCCCGGGCGCCGACCGTCGCTTTCATAGCTTGTACTCGACCCTTTCATTCCTGCATAGACCTAGCAACTACATTAGAACGCGTCGACATTACGACTAAAATGCGTCCAGAAATCGAGCAAGAGCTTGCCCACACATTGCTGGTAGAGCTTCTTGCATATCAATTTGCCTCTCCAGTAAGATGGATCGAGACACAAGATGTATTCCTCGCTGAGAAGACAGCCGAGCGGATCGTGGAAGTAGGACCTGCGGATACATTGGGTGTAATGGCGAAGAGAACATTGGCCTCAAAATACGAAGCCTTTGACGCCGCCAAGTCGGTTCAACGACAGATATTGTGCTACAACAAGGATGCCAAGGAAATCTACTACGACGTCGATCCAATCGAAGAAGAGCCAGAACCTTCCCCCAGCACCGCACAGGGCTCGTCAAGCGATACACCAGCCGCCGCCGCTGCTGCTCCAGTTGCTG
>JAPESX010001302.1:0-10319 GCA_029590615.1 Nemania bipapillata | reverse complement strand
ATTCTGTACATATGTAGACAGATATAACGTTACAGGTTGGATTGGAGAAACCTATAAGCCTATCCAACGCCTCCGTAAGAGCCTATCTTGCACACACTGTCCTTCGTACTTTTTCTGCCCATAATCTATAATCACATAATTTTATTAATACCTAGATAGTTTACAGTACACCTCTACCAGAACAGATACGTCGTTTTTGTATATTCTTATCGCCTTTCTTTTTTTCTTTCCGTGCCTATTTCATCCCCCTCTGCATAGAGGTCTCTCTCTACCTCTCTCTTCTTTGTTCGTGAACTCCAATCTCCTCCTCCTCCTCATTATCATCATCCTCATCCTCATTCTCTTTTTCTGTGTTCCGTTGCCTACTACAGCCAGTCTTCGACGAAAAAATCCTAGCTCTACAACAAACCCCCACCCTGATCGACTGATTGTTATTCAGCGCAATCAAGCTGCCTTACTGTAGGTAGGTACCCCTCTTCAATGCTATAGCTCTAGCTCCAAATGAAATGCCAGCTTTCCAGGACCCAAGACATGCCCCGCACCCCTCATTCCAACCATGGTCCTGCCCGCCAGCTTAGTGAACTAGCTGCCCTGGAAGCTCTCGTTGCTACCAGTGATAATACGAATGCAGCCATGGCATTCCTATTGTACCTAGAGCTATAGCTTCTGCTCGTTTAACATCTTTATTTAAACTTGTTCTGCTGAGTACTGAAGTTAGTTTGCTAGCTTCGTCTCAAATCCCACTCAATTCACTCGAATTCACTCGCCAATATGACTTCCACCGAACATCGCATACCTACGAGGGAGCGGCGGCCCTCGATGGGAGCTCCCATTGTTGACATTGTCGGTTCAGTCGGACCCGCTGGCATCTCTCGACCTAAGCACAAGCGAACCTTCACTGGCTTCGGTGCCGGTGAAATCAAGAGCGTTGAGGGTATGTTGACATCTCAACTATTCATTCCTCTCATTATATCAAGCTCCCTCCTCTCCAGGAAGTGAATTGGCTGTTTTCCCGACCTGCTCTCTAATCTATTCACTGCATAGCTTCGATCCCCGAGCCCCAGCGAGCAGCCTGGACCAAGCATGAATTCTCCGGCTTTCAGAACAAGGAAGAGTTTGAGAGGGAAGTCGTCCGTCATGTCGAGACCACCTTGGCCCGGAGCATATACAATTGTGACGAGTCGGCTGCCTACTCAGCTTCCAGTCTAGCTTTCCGAGATCGTCTCGTGCAGGGCTGGAACAAAACACAGCAGCGCCAGACATTTACAGACAGCAAGCGCATTTACTACCTCAGTCTAGAGTTCCTGATGGGCCGAGCTCTCGACAATGCCATGCTCAATCTCGGTGCCAAGGAGGTTGCGAAAGGTTGGTATACCAGCTTCGGCCACTAAATTGATAAACTTGAGTGCATGGATGGATTATGGCTAACCAGAATGCAGAGGGACTTGCTGAATTAGGTTTCCGCATCGAAGACATCGTCGGACAGGAACACGACGCCGCACTAGGTAATGGTGGTCTAGGAAGACTTGCGGCATGTTTCCTCGATAGCATGGCCACATTGAACTACCCTGCATGGGGCTACGGATTGCGGTACCGTTACGGTATCTTCAAGCAAGAGATTATTGATGGTTACCAAGTCGAAGTTCCCGATTATTGGCTCGACTTCAATCCCTGGGAATTTCCTAGGCACGATGTTACTGTTGATGTAAGTTTTTCTTCTTCGTTTTTTGATAGCCCCCAAACGGCTACATAGAACCAAATTCATGACTAATGATTGTCACAGATACAATTCTACGGCCAAGTTCGCAAAAGTCAGGATGAAAATGGGAAAACAGTAGCCATATGGGAAGGGGGGGAGACAGTCACCGCTGTTGCATATGATGTCCCTACCCCTGGGTATGATACGCCTTCTACCAATAACTTGCGGTTGTGGTCCAGTAAAGCAGCCAGCGGCGAATTCGATTTTCAAAAATTCAACAGTGGTGACTATGAAAGCTCAGTGGCCGATCAGCAGAGAGCTGAAACCATCAGCGCCGTTTTATATCCTAATGACAATCTAGACCGAGGAAAGGAGCTTCGTATCAAGCAGCAGTACTTCTGGGTGGCCGCATCGCTATATGACATTGTCCGCCGATTCAAGAAATCCAAACGAAGCTGGAACGAGTTTCCGGACCAGGTCGCGATTCAGCTCAACGATACCCATCCCACCCTAGCCATCGTTGAGCTGCAGCGCATCTTGATTGATGTCGAGGGCCTTGAGTGGGATGAAGCATGGAATATTGTTACGTCAACTGTAGGTATTACGCCCCCGGGATTAACAGAATGCATACTAATCATTAGTTAGTTTGGCTACACGAACCATACTGTCCTTCCCGAGGCTCTTGAGAAGTGGCCAGTTGGCTTGATACAGCACCTCCTACCCCGTCACCTTCAGATCATTTACGACATCAACCTTTTTTTCTTACAGTCGGTTGAGAAGCGGTTCCCCGAAGACAGGGACATACTACGACGGGTCTCCATTATCGAAGAATCCCAGCCAAAGATGGTCCGAATGGCATACTTAGCTGTCGTCGGATCCCACAAGGTCAACGGCGTCGCTGAACTTCATTCTGATCTGATTCAGACAACTATCTTTAAGGACTTCGTTACCATATTCGGTGAAGATAAGTTCACAAACGTCACAAATGGCATCACACCAAGGAGATGGCTGCACCAGGCTAACCCTCGACTATCCGAGCTAATTGCGAGTAAGACTGGCGGCTATGAGTTTTTGAAAGATCTTACACTCTTGAACAAACTAGAGTTATTCGTCGATGACAAGACGTTCCGAAAAGAGTGGGCTGAGATCAAATTTGCCAACAAAGTTCGTCTCGCAAAATACATCAAGTCGACATTGAATGTCAATGTAAACCCAGCAGCACTATTTGATGTCCAGGTTAAAAGAATTCACGAGTACAAGCGGCAGCAGCTCAACATATTCGGCGTTATCCATCGTTATTTGACGCTAAAGGCCATGAGCCCCGAGGAGAGGAAGAAACAACAGCCCCGCGTTTCTATCTTCGGTGGAAAGGCTGCCCCAGGCTACTGGATGGCTAAGCAAATCATCCATCTGATTAATAATGTCGGGGGGGTTGTCAATCAAGACCCTGACATCGGCGACTTGCTTAAGGTCATCTTTCTCGAGGACTATAACGTGAGCAAAGCCGAGATGATCATACCTGCCTCGGATTTGAGCGAGCATATCTCCACGGCTGGCACAGAGTAAGTCAGAATAATCGCAACCTCGAATATGCGGACTAAAGAAAGAATAGGGCATCCGGAACCAGCAACATGAAGTTCGTACTAAACGGTGGACTGATTATTGGAACCTGTGACGGTGCAAACGTAAGTCTCCTTATTTGAACCATCGCCGGACGTAAATAGGCTCATAAAAAATCTATAGATCGAAATTACACGTGAGATCGGCCAGGAAAATATTTTCCTATTTGGAACTCTCTCCGAGGATGTTGAGGACCTGCGCCATATGCACACGTATGGAGAGCACCCTATTGACCCGAACTTAGCAAAAGTATTCGATGCAATCCAAGGGGGCATGTTTGGCGAACCTAATGATTTCAATGCTATGATATCAGCCGTCCGAGATCACGGCGACTACTACTTGGTATCGGATGACTTCCAGTCGTACATCGATACACACAAGATGGTCGATACAGAATACCAAAACCAGGAGGAGTGGATCTCCAAATGTATCCGCAGCGTCGCCCGCATGGGTTTCTTCAGCTCTGACCGTTGCATAAACGAGTACGCGGAAGGTATTTGGAACATTGAGCCGCTAGCCGTCTAGGAGTTCAAAGTCAACAATTGATAACATGAGGAGATTTGGAAATTACTCAATCGCCTTTTTCTCTTCGCCATGACCTTACAGGAAATCAAGGGACTTGACAACTTGAAATTTCTTTGCTAGAGCATATGGTTTCTTCGGTTCTGGGGGGTCTGGTGGTGGATGCTCTTGCGAAAGGTTACTTCAGGTACTATGGCGGTGGCGGGAACTGTTTAACACGACCTTTCATCTATATATACAGTAATGATTATGAGAATGTGCAGCCTCGACGTTTCATTAATTTCGTGTGCCTAGTCGTGTCCTGTAATATAGGAATAGAGTGTTGAAAAAGCTGATAAAAGAGGACTCTAGCCGTATTGTTAAGGTTAGTGCTGGTCTGGCCAATACCCTGCGCTCCACAAACACATAGGCTCCTAGTATGAATTAGCATTCTCAATATTTTTGAAATATATTCTAATTTGTAGCCTTAACACTTCTAATGATAGTAGTAATAGGAGTAGTAGTCTCGTGTGTCTTCAACATTCACCCCCACCCTTGTGGCTATACTCGCATACACCTCCTGTTTCTGAGGATTATATAGAAGGAAGGACTCGATGTAATAGCTATTACAGAAGCAAAGGGATACCTTTCAGTGCTATTAGAGGAGATAAAGGTCCAGGCCCCTTTTTATGAATCCAGCACGACGGATCACCCTGGCCCCTTCGATGATATCATGGTGTAGCACACAAGGGGCTAGGTAAAACTGTGCCTTGAAAAATGGGGACTAATGTGGTTGCTTTCTCGGGTACGCGATGTGACTTGGCCTCCCGGGAATGGGGTCTATAAAGGCTCTCGTCAGGTTGGGAGGTATTCGTCTGTCTAGCCAGATACAGCACGTTTTAGATGGCGGCTGCGGAGTCCCTTCTAGAATTCATAATCGGGTTTAGGAAGCTAGTTTTCAATGAAGGGGAGTCTACGCTTCAAAGTGTTTAAAAGAGTTTTGCCGTAGATGTCATGATGATTGCTATAACCCCAATGTCGAGTGCATTTGAGCATTATTCATGAACGACCGCCTAAGAGGTATCACGCAATCTCTATAGCAGCTGTATCAAAACAAGACTTGTTTGAGTCGGTTAGAGGCTATATTATCGGTCTATCTAGTGCTAAAGTGCCGCAACGCCAGCCTAGTATACATACACGCAGCTATTCATTTTGCTTTTCCTACACCTCGACTTATTAAGTCACTATAAATCGAGTATATACAAACTGGTTTCAATATTAATAGTAAATAGTACCCACTTTTAGTAGTTCTCAATATCCTCACTCTCTAATCCTAATTAAACCGCTAGGATTCACGAACAAGATCGACATAAAAAGAAGCCTTCTTCATCACTCACTCCGGTATCTAAGATCTTTTTCTCAATCTTTTCAATATCAATAAAGCCACGAAATCCCGGTGTTGTTTAAAGTACCATTGATGCTTACTTCTAAACCCTCGCAATAATATCAGAGATAATCTTTACCTAATAGTGCCTTAAGACAGGCTACATAGGCTATACAAAAGCTAAAGTCCCTGCTTTATTCCTGTTCTGGTTGAAGAGATATATCAGGTATGAATTGAAATGATGGTGGACAGTAAACTCTAAAACATAAGTATTTAGGGCTGAGATCCATCTAGGGATTAAACTAGCAGAGAGGTAGATCTCAACTAGTTTCGGTACCGTTGCTGTTGGCCTAACGGACGATCGGTTTTAAGGTTCTTTTTTTTTAATGCTAGGCGTCACGCAGAAGAATACAGATAGAGGATGGTGTTCTAAAAGATCTGGATAGGGATTCTGATTTTTTCCCGCATCAGATTTTACATTGCCACTCAGATCGATTTGCCTTCGCTGATCCTAGAGTGTGGATATTGTCCAAGGTTGTTGTTTGAGGCTGGCATCCTCAGTGTGACTTTCGCTTCTGAATATCGACATGGGGGCCACATCTCCACGTTCGGTCACGGAACCTTGATTGCTGTCCTGTCAATGCCAAATGACGTCACCGTCGCCTAAATCTGCATGTGCTCCCCCCCTTCTGAAAGTGATCCCAAGATGGATACAATATTGGTCTTTTTTATTTCTTTTGGTCGCATTGAAAGTCTGTGCAATGGTGAACATACCACCCCCCNAAAAAACAACGTCGCGGCAGAGATGCAGGAGCAATTGCTCCGGAGACTCATGCAGTGCGACTAGTCCATCTCCCTTGATTTCAGGCTGGTGGTTGTGTCGCTGTCAAGGACCCTGGGACTACGTCATTTATGGCGCGTGTCAGGGGTGAGGGGCTTTAATAACTTCCTATCTAATACCTACCTAATCTTAATACCTAATGTATACAATCCGGCATAGTAGTACCGAGAGAGTACACCGCTAGAAACAAAGGGGGAAAATCCACGAGCACTAGAGTACATAATGCGTGGCCAGGGCTACCAACTACTGTCAGGAAAGGACCAATAGGTCCTAATAAGCCTGAAGGACTGGCCGAGTCGCGTTAATCGTCGATGTTCCAGCTAGAGCTCGATGATCGGTAAATTTGTATGAAGGAGAGCGGGGCTAAAACTCCCCATCTTAGCAAGCCAAGTATAGCCGAGGCCGACCCAGGCTAGGAATAGGTATTATCATGCCATGAGTCTAGCAGCTATCTAGGTAGTCTAATGAAATTCAAAAGCATATTATTCCGCTAATGAGGTCGCTTTGCATTTTATATATTCAATCTGAAGTAGCATACGCATTGTGCGATATTTTGAGATCATTCCGAATTCAATATGTCGCTGAAAGAGGGGGGGCGGCTTGCCCTACTGCTCTTATAGCTCTAGATATCAAATAATTCTTCCAGACTTTCACCCTTGCAAGAGCACTATACATAGTCACACTTCTCAAACCCTTGAAGAGCTAGGATAGCTATCCGAGCTCAAGTGCCAATATTGGTACCTGTGCTTGAATATGTAGATAAGTACCTCATTGGGGGAAGTACTAAGTCTTGAGTATAGTATACATCCATGAAGAAAACGGTGTTTCTATGCAGCTAGATGTCCCGCCTGTGGCCAATAGGCTGCAAGAAAATTTGCGGGATTGGACCCGAGCCGTGGCGCAGCAGTACAACCAGGGAGGTACCAAGCTACTGGTCCCAGTCTATGACGTCATTGTTCTGCGTATTCAAACCCATCGTCTTTACCGAAATATCACCTAACATAAGTGTAATACTACTACTAACATAAGTATACCAATTTTTTATATTGCATGAAAATTATATAAGCATTGCTATGTATAGTTTAATAGCTTAAAAGTAAAAGGTTCAACTTCACAGAATTAATATTATTGGATTTTTGGTATTTTCCAGGACACTGAAGGGATAGATGGTAAGTATATCCCGAGTAAACGTAAAACAACTATTCTTGGGTAGCAACTCTAGTAGTTTATATATATATATATATAGCCTTACCCTTTCAGAATAGACTGGTCTTTCACAAGATGTTAACACTACCATTAATAAGAATAATCTAATTCTCCCGGGCGAATTTATTGTACACATTGCTCCATTAGAAGAGAATTTCAAGGGTAAACAATACGCAGGTAACATATCTCCAAATGACAGATGAGTACCACAAGTACCTACAACGGGCTTGCCATTTATATCATAGCTAGAGCTAGTCTAGACTTCAACTTCTAGCTGGGTGCTTTGTTATTCCATACATAGCCTATATCATCAAGCCTAACTTTCAGTGAAGATAGCATAGGCTAAAGATCGGCACGCTTTATATATAACCATGTGAAACCACCAGGTATGCTATTCTAACCATGGGATTCTAAAAATGCCATGTTCTGCAAGTCAGTATTTCGTTTAGTGAGCTGTAGCTATGCGTATAGACAACGTCCATATTGTACTACCCAGTACAAATAAACATTCAGGCTGCAGTTCCATAAATTTCTGTTTTTCATCTACTCTAGTATATTACATAGTTCGATATGTTATGCTCACCCCTAGGCGCATATAGCTAAATCTAGCTTATAGATAAATGCCACAGCCGTAAGTTGTAATTAAATCTATTTTCTAATCACCTCTATTGATGATTTCTCTTGATCTGAATCGCAGACAACGTCCTTCAGCTGTTTTTGTAGATATTCGTCTACATGTTTGTGTTTCTGGCTTTTATCTAGGGTATCCATTCGGATCTAAGACAACAACATGTTGTAAACCCAACACGGCCATTATTTTTTGTACACATATTAAATTAATGTACTATTATCCCTATACGACCCGATTTATGTTGTCAAGCAACCTACCGAAGTGTCCTATTCACAGTCCGGCTATCCAGATGCATGGTTCTTATAGTATATAAGCATGTGTGACATAGGTAGTACTCATTGGCGCGTGGGGGTTTAAGGCAGCCCGAAACCCCACCTCATCCATTAACCTAACATCGTGGTTGCTTTTTTGCTTGATACTAATTTGTAGGTTGAAGCAGCTAAAGTCATGGATTTGCCCAGAGATAAATGGCGTGTCCTATCAAATGACTTTTGTCTCCTTGCTGTTTCTCTATGCTTGTTAATGTGGTGGGTACCTTGCTCGTTGGCTGCCACCAAGAATAACACTGCCGGTGGTTCGTGGTATCAAGTACCTAGAGTACCTAGCTAGCGCAATTGTAGTACCTATGTGTATTTACCTAGGAAGGTACGATAGATACCTGCCAGCACATGTACAGATATACCTATCCGCGATCCCAGTTCTGATCGCCACTAGGTACACTAAGGTAGCCAGATCCTAACACCTGCGCATTGTGTACGTACTGTAGTAGGTCGATACTTGTACAGTAGAAGAACTTTGCAGAACCCCAGCTACATGACATACAGGCAGTCAGAAGCCAGACGCATAAGTCTTTTAGATAATTCCTGTTTCCATCCATCCTCAATCCATATTTTGTTTTTATTTGGGAACGATTCCCAATCCCTCACTACTTCCCGCCTTCTCTCATATTGCTGCTTGGTTGCAACAGCTCTTAAGGAATAGAAAACGCCCACAGCATAGCACAGCACAGCACAGCACGGCATAGTACCTACCTACAGGCTCCAGTACAGCACCGAGCAGACAGAACCTAGTTGGTCTAAAGTGCACGCACGCACACACGCACGAACGCGGCCACATTTACCCCTCGCTCCGTCTCTCGACCGATCCGGCTACGGTTACTGCTGCAGTTGTCTACTTTTCAACACCATCCCATCTGACGCCTCGTCCTTCTGCGCCGCATCTGTCTGCTGTCTATTCTCCATCCTATTACTCTCTTGTTTTGCTCTATCATACAAAATAGACAATATTCATCACACACACACACACAACCGACAGAATGGCCGAATTCATACGCGCCCAGATCTTTGGAACCACGTTCGAAATAACCTCTCGGTACGCCGACCTTTCCCGCCGAGCCTGCTCTGACAAAGCTCGCTCCAACGCTTCAGTCAAATTGACAGGTCACGTTCTAGGTATTCGGATCTACAACCCGTGGGAATGGGTGCCTTTGGCTTAGTCTGGTATGCTACCGCCACCAACCCCTCCAAACCCCTCCAAACTCCAATCGTATGTGATTCCACAACAGCCAGCAAACGACTAATCAAGCCTGTCTCATGTTGTTTCTAGCTCCGCGAAAGACCAGCTCACCGGCCAGAATGTGGCTGTCAAGAAAATCATGAAGCCATTCAGCACTCCAGTCTTAGCCAAGAGGACATACCGTGAGCTCAAGCTGTTGAAACACCTTCGGCACGAGAATGTGAGTTGCTTTTCTCCCATTTCCGCCATCAATTCATCCGCCGTTAACAATGCGTTCCAGGTCATCTCGCTGAGCGACATCTTCATCTCCCCCCTCGAAGACATGTATGCTACCTTACACCTGGCCTAGACTCTGCGAAACGCTCGCTAATCTGCCGACTGTAGCTACTTCGTAACAGAACTCCTCGGAACAGACCTACACCGGCTATTGACCTCGCGGCCTTTAGAGAAGCAGTTCATCCAGTATTTTCTCTATCAGATTATGGTATGTCTTAGCTCAGCCATTGGCTTTGGGAAAGAAGTTAAAATTGCGCTGGGAAGCTAACGTAAGAGTAGCGTGGACTGAAATATGTCCACTCAGCCGGTGTTGTCCATCGTGACCTAAAGCCTAGCAATATTCTCGTCAACGAGAATTGTGATCTGAAGATCTGCGATTTCGGCCTAGCCAGAATCCAGGATCCTCAGATGACGGGCTATGTATCCACAAGATACTACCGCGCTCCCGAGATTATGCTCACTTGGCAGAAGTATGATGTGGAGGTGGACATCTGGAGCGCAGGTTGCATCTTTGCCGAGATGCTTGATGGGAAGCCATTGTTCCCAGGCAAAGATCATGTCAACCAATTCTCCATTATCACCGAGCTACTTGGCACTCCTCCAGACGATGTAATCAACACTATCGCTAGCGAAAATGTAAGTTACA
>JAPESX010001301.1:0-10320 GCA_029590615.1 Nemania bipapillata | reverse complement strand
GGTAAATAAAGTGGAATAATTTTTAACAGATAAAAATGCGTTAAAATAAGCAGGTCCAGGCTTATAACCTGTTAAAAATGTAGGTAGTAATCCTGTTAATTATTAGAAGTGTAGGTTTTATATATAGTTAAAGAGCTGGACGGCTTTTATATATATAAATGGCTTGTATGTGGATTGTATATCCCAGCCTTTTATTTGACAGGATCTGCATGTTGGCTTTTCGAGTTGGTTTTGGGAATAAGAGATAATAATGTTATCATGTGAAAGCTTACTATTGTATAATTGCATATGCCGGCTACAACCTCAAGAGTTTTCGCACGATAAACATTGTTTATATCTTTCTTCATTTTCTGGGCCCCAGAGTTAATTTTGAAATTTGTTTCTTCGTGTCGAGGTATTGAATTACTCAACACAAAACTTACATTTGTAGCTGTAACACGACTAGAGATAGCACTCCTACTTACCATTAATATGTCTTCGGTTACTTCTCTACTTGATAATCTCCGATCTCTAAGCCTCAGGCTTGAAAAGCAGGATGATGTGAGGGTTCGCAATGAGGCTGTTCAACTATCGAGACAAATCACTGCAGCGCTCTCGCGGCCTGAAGCTGTGGCCGCTGAAATGATTTTCACGGTTCGTATTCTTTATTATGTGTCTTGCCTGCGATAAGAGAATAATTAAGCAGCTAGCCTTTTGTACCAATCGCAGTCAAAATATCAATCGAAATGAATGTCATCGAATTCATTGCCAAGGAGGGTGGTCCTATTACCTCGGACAAGTTGGCCGAGAAATCCGGCGCAGAAGCACTTCTTATCAGTTAGTTAATTGTCTTGGTATTGGAGATATGGCCTCCCATGGCTGACAGCAGCTCAGGCCGCCTACTTCGCGTCCTCGCCTCGGCTGGCCTCGTGGCCAACGTAGGTGATCGGACCTGGCAAGCAACGCCCTAACAAAAGCAATTGCTTTTGAAGGTGTATCTGCAGGTTATAGAATGATGTTAGTAGCCAGTATTCCACATCATTCGCTATTCNTATCAATTAGCTGGCTAACTATGGTTGATTATTCTAGTGAGGAAATGGTCATGGGCGCCGCAGTCAAAGCTCCCAAGTACCTGAGAGAAAACGGGCATCATTGTCCAACAGATCCAAACGATGGATTCATGCAATACGCATTTCAAACGAAGCTGTCTTCGTTCGAGCTCTTTCACTCAATTCCGTGGGTCATGGAAGACTTCAACAAGTTCATGGGAAACTCTATGGGTGGTAGGCAGATTTGGACTGACTGGTATCCTATTCAAGAGCATCTAATAGATGGTTCAAATCCTGATACACCTCTTCTTGTTGATATCGGGGGTGGCTGGGGTCACGACATTCTTGCCTTTCATAACAAGTATCCAAACAAAGGGAAGTTAATACTACAAGACTTGCCTGATGTAGTCAAAAGCAAGGTCAGTGATATCCTGAAATGCCTTATGCCCCTTTCAAGGTATTAATTACCATGCTCGGCAATCACTGACTCTGGATTCTTGTGTCAAGAGAGAATTTCCTGCTGGAATTGAAGCAATGGGGTATGATTTCTTCACCGAGCAACCTGTTAAAGGTAAGTACATGTTATGCCATCAAATAACTTTCTGAATCTAAGTATTCTCAGGCGCCAGAGCTTATTACTACCACCATATCCTACATGATTGGCCTGATCACAAATGTGAGGAAATCTTGCAGAATGTAAAGAATGCAATGAATCCCGGCTACTCTAGACTATACATACATGAAATGATAGTCCCGGATACGGAGGCTTCTGGTTATGTAGCTATGCTTGACATGACCATGATGTTTTTTAACGCCGGGATGGAACGGACGGCACGACAATGGAGAGAACTTCTAGCAAAGGTTGGCCTTGAAGTTATCAAGGTATGGACACCGCCAGAAGAGGGCGCCGGTGGTATTGTAGAGGCAATGGTTAACGAGTGATATCACGGAGGCCATGGGAACGTGGATTAATTCCTGAGTTCTAGTGAAGCTGTAAAATACTAGATATACACTACAGTAATCTAGCAGGTAGTACTGTAACAGAGTGAGAAACAAGGGGTCTAAGTGGATACTATGATTCCGGTCTAGTGCGTCGTTTTTTCCCCTTATACATATAGGCTATAGAAATGCTTCCTGGCACACACAGAGACCACGGCAATCAGACAGATATATCTTTTACTTAACAAACAGGAATGAATTCTTGAGCTTTGGGTCCGAAGAAAATATGTCGAAGTGCTATCATAACCGTAGTCAGATCTCCAAAGTACAGTATGCAAGGTCCGCACATTTGTTTCAGTATACCAGTGGTTCATCAAAATCAGCCATGACCAGAGTTCTATTTATAATACAGCATTTGTCACAAAAACGACGCCGTTATTGCGATATTGGCAATAACGGTATATAAGCTCCATTTATCCGTGACAGCATTTATGTATAATTACTGGATCCAATAATCCCGCATCCGGGAGAAATCAGAGTCACCAATACAATATATCAATATACCGCCAGTTATCTAATGTTGTTGAATATTCCATATCACAAGATAGAACCTACTAGAGAATAGAGGACCTGCCACTCTTAGAGTAATCTATTCAGGTGTGTCTTAATCGATCATATTATGCCATGTTCTTAGATCGTAAATGTAGATGAGGATCTAGATCCCCTGAATATTAAGCATGTTGTGCGTTTATTACTGGCTCTCACAGTCCCAGGGGCGCTGTAGTTATAAACCACGTGACAAAGGCTTAATATATTGTCCGCCTTGGGTATTGGACCTACATGCTATACCATAGGAGCGTAGTAAGCCTGGACTGTAAAATTTATGTCTACTCCGTAGTAGATTGTTCGCAAACAGGATCATAATTCACATCCTTTGGTTTTATAAATCTGCGTTCAATTCTTTGTACACGACACTCTGTATCAACTATTGGGGTCGTGGATCGGACTGATATCCGATGCATCGGCCCGTGTCTCTTATCAAAGCAAGATATGTAATAACGCGAATCTCCACGAGCGAATCAGGGGCACATGCCTCCATCCATAGAGCAAAGTGATGCCCAAATGCTACACTACAGCGGATATCCCAATAGGTGGCGCCTGGTTGTTATCTAATCTACAAGTAATCTTGTGTCTATAATCAGCGCCGGTTACAGAGACACCCCGCTTCGGGTAGGTTTTCCTCCTCCCAAAAAGACTCACCCTCCAAACCTGGCACTCCCATCACCCCAAGACTCCCACGGATTATCTATCATGGATCGACATCGTTGTCGACATGAGGATCTTCCCCCTCGTCTTTACCGGGTACACTACCCAGAAAGTAAAACGAGCCTCACTGTTGAAGGACTCGAGGCTACAAACACAACCACGTTTTATGGCGATAACAAACTCGAAACAATCCGCTTCAAATTTGCCGTACAGGACCATTTCACATGGCGCTATCGAGGTAGCTCACCGTTTATCTCTCTCTTTTCCGACCGTCGACATGCCGCGAACTGGGGAAATAGGGAGCCTTGGCATAGAGGCCCTAACAGAGAAGATTGGATACTCTATACCATTGATACATCATTGCTCCAGGACATCTATGTCTTCAAACTCAGCGACCTTGTAAAAGACATTGGCGCAGAAATCCCCAAGGGAGCAGACCAACACGTGCCTAAAGCCTATATTTGTTTATACAGGGTGCCAATTGAGGCAATTATTGAGCTGCGAGATGACAATAGTGAGGAATTTCGTAAGTTGCTCTGTTAAGGCTATGAATTGATAGCGTTGCTAACCTCAATGAAGCCTTGCAACAGGACGACAGTGGTGAGGATGAGGCGAAATCGGACTCTACTTCTCGAAATTCCAGTGACAATTCGGCAGTCCATAATAACGACAGCAGAACGATTATGCAAATGTTTGAATCACTCGAAATATAGGAGTAATTCCAACAAATGGTGGCGGTTCCTCAGGAGTGATGAACCTGACTGCCATTCAGGTGGTTGGCAGCAAACGGGATACAAAAGATTGTGTGATCAGATTAGAAGCATGTTGTACTTTATGGCTCAGAGGGTGGTGCTGTGTACGTGGTTTCCTTTGGGCTTTCTATGGGGCTTAAATGTGTGCTTATTTTAGGGAGCAGAGCTATGCATGAGTGTAGCGTTTGATGTGTTAGTAAGGCGATATTACTAATGCAGATTATGTAGAGTGGTGAAGGATTATTAGGTAAGGTGAGGAGAGAGAAGGTTGTTGGCCTTCTCATTTGAGCTGTCACCTGAGTCCGGTGAATCGGAGCTAGAACGGGAGGATGTGATCCGGCTACGGCATCCAATATCGTCGTAGACCCTAGTCTAGGAAACTATTTTTTATTTCAATTCCGGGAAGTGAAGTATGGCAGTAAAATAAATCGATAAATAGTATGGCGAGCGATTTTCTCGAGGGAGTTACGGCATCGCGAAAGTGGCACAACCACGAAACCCTGATACGATCCCTACCCCCTGCTAGATCCAATAATGATTTAGGGAACTATCGCCCCCTACCCAGCTTCTAGACTCTCTATGTGATGCGCAATCCTTAACCCTAAGAAATGCTACATAAAGAGAAACCTTTTCAATCTTACGTTCTCCTCGAGATCAATGTAGTGGGGCTGACATTATTGCTGCCTGAGGCACAATTTATAGCGAGGTATATTGTATATTGTGAGTTTCCTAGTTTTCTCCCCTCTTCTCTATGTACTTTCGTAGCGTTGGAAAATAGAATTGCCGTTTAATCCAGCTAATTTTATCACGGATAGATAATCGAAATGGTTGTTAGGTTTACTCAGATACATTCTGGGCCACAACAATATATATTCAACTTGATTATTTTTGTACAGCTCACTGAATCCAAGTCCATAATAACAACACAACGGTACAGCTTAATCACCATATACTATCCATGTAGAATCAGTTGAAATGAGCTTTTTAACCTGATGTTCAAGTCTTGTATATAACTCTAGTTTCCACAGAGTAGAGGTCAACCAACTTGGGAGAAATATCCAAATCTTCAACAACAAGGATCTATTCAGTTCTTTTAGTAATTCATTAGATTTCACTGTTGTATTTGGGTTACTACATATATATTGCTGCCGTCCATGTAATTGTTGAATAGTCGTTATGATACAGTCATCTGTAGAGAACTTGTACCATACATTTCAGGCGTTCTTCTCCTCCAGGGTGTACCTCACGGTGCAAGATGTGGTTTTAGGGACGACTTGGAATAATTTCAATTCAGACTTGATAACAGCTGTCATGGTTTTACTACTGAGTTTTATGTGGCTTCAACACCTCCCCAAGCCCGATTAAAAACTCGAAATCCTTGACCAGATCCTAATAATTACCCTGTTTGCCGGGGTCCACATCGTCGGCATTATGGCCCCCATTATTTCCAACGCTCTCGTCCACCTCTTGGGGGTTGTCTGAACCGAATGTAAGTACGTGGGAGAGCAGTTTGATTTATGTACTTACGATTGCGATTGACATGAGTAGGGGGATTGTATTGATCATCCGAGTGGGTTGTGTCTCGAGCGATCTGTGCACCATCTAAAAGCCCTTTAGTACGTTTTGATTTAATAAAAAACTGGAATGCCTTACGCAATTGCTGAGTCGGCATTGCCAATGCCCCGCCAGCAATGAGGAAGCCGAAAATCCACGAAATGGTCTTCATTTTGTAAACAGCAGTGTGTTGCAAAGACGAAAGGCACAATCGCCAAATGGGAAGCTAGTTAGAAACTTGTTTTTGTTTGAGGAGGTGAGTTGTTTGACTATTGTAGAAGTAAGAAGACGGGGACCGTGGCTTTTATACCCATTCAACGCCGACTTTTCATCAGTGTATATTGCTGTATCCTCAGAGCTTAGACCACCGAAGGGAATCTGAAGATCGCAACTCGCTCACATGGAAAATCCTTGCACTAGCGGTTCACCTGAGGTGGCCCTCAATAAATCATATGACTCATTTAATATTGCAACGTAGCTCATGCAAGATAATGTATAAGCTGTGTAACGCGTTGGCAATGCAAGAGATCAACGGATAGAACCCGAATGTGATGCTCATCTGATTTCTAACTGCCGGTGTGCAGATTGGAAACAGATCGCCCCGGGATAAGAGTACACTTATCTACCTCGCTCACCGAAATGGTCACATAGTAGATAGATTGCCGTTTGCATAGTGTAGTATTGTTACCGTAAATGAACACCATCATGAACGACTAGGTCTGCATATGAAGTTTACTATCTTATAGCGACGTAGAGTTGCTAAGAGTCCGTGTTTGTCTAGTATGGCATTGCCGACCGGTGTAAGCCATGTCATATTCGAACTTTCGTTAGCGCACCGGATCAATTTAGTACAAGCCAATATTACAGGCAATGCAGATATCACACGTAAGAAACGCACTTTAGTGAGAAATATTAGAGTAACTTCAGTATACTTTCTGTAACCAATCTCTTATTGACCTCTGATTCAAGCTAGGACTAGTATTCTCACTACTTGCATGCAATGCTTTGACGCACTAGCCACATTTATTCCATCAGGGACACAGTTCTCTTTTCCAGCACAGTATTCTCTTATATTTCACAAAATTTGAGCACCAGAAATCAGAGCTGAAGTCACTCAACCAGCACACAATGTTTCTTCATATTCGCCTTCCCGCGGAGACTACAATTAGTACGGAATCGGGTTAATCGTATGCCATTTTGTATGTCACATACATTTAGAACTACGGCATAGAGCTCTTAACTCGACTGTTGACTTAAAAAGTCAAGTTAAAGCGTTATTCACGCTTGCTACTGTCTAGGGACCTAATATCAGCAATCGACTCAAGCATGAAAGGGAGATTTGATGTTTTTTTATTAACCGAGAAAAAGCTAATCGTAATACTTAAACAAGATATGCACTGCAAATTTGTGCATTAATATTTTGTAAAAATCGTTCTTCAAGAAGATAGGGGTATTAGTTCATTACACTGTCTGCTCCGTATTAGTATATGAAACAGTTGCTATAGGTCCTTTAGTGTCGGCCCCTTCATGCATCAATAATTTTGAACTGAGGATCCAATTTTGGAGAGCAGACTAACTTTTAATTGAGCCCTTGTACTGATTCTTTCAGTCATAAGAACGAAATATGTAGTTAATTAAAATATCAGGTTTGGGAACCCGGGTTGTCACTCGGCCTCGAGGCCTAATGATGTATATGGTTTCCAATGTCATGAATTTGAAATTATGTCTCGCTGACGGATCAGTGGAAATACATGCGGTCAACGCAACTGGGGTTAAGAGAGCGGATAACAGACAGCCCCAGGTTTAATTTGTACATAAGCAGAACTGCAGCCTACAATTTTAGACCGTAATTAGTGGCGTTGTTTTTACGCTGCTCCGTGGTGGCTATTACGACTTCTCGGAACCTCTAATGGAAATTTATGGGGGGTACATAACGCCCTGCCAAAAGAGCCGATGCAACCACAATGGATTGCTGTTCTTATTCGCGGTGCAATCATGGACTTTACTATTATCCCAATAGGTTTGTGGAGCCCTGCGCCAGGCAAAATTTCACAGTTGATCAAAACATCTTGTACTTTAATACTGACAAAGCTCTAGTGTTCTTATCGTATTCGACTATTATCTACCATACAGCTTCGTTCAGCATGGATTTACAGTCACTTAGCCAGCCTGGTGTCTTAAAAGCCAAATCTAGAGCTTGATGCAATATGGGACGAACAGCCACTTGGTTGCCACGTTGTTCTTGGAACCAATGTAATGACACTAACAGCAATACGATGACCGGTGAACATTCGAATGTCTAAAGGCTGCCCACGGCCTAACTCCGCATACTCCGTTCGCCTTTAGAATGGCTCATGAGTTTTGGTACAGCTAGGAATACATGATGAGCTTCAATGTACAGTTCCATCAATATCGGGCTATCAGAGTACCGAAGCTTACAAGCGTGAAGCACAATGTAGAAGAAGGTTAAACCCTGACCCTACAGCGAATGCTCGAGCAATAATAATTCAAATAATGATATCAGAAGAAAAAAAGGGAATGACACATCGGTGTGATCCAACTGCGTCTAGACTGCATAGCCTGGAGATTCTAACAGGCTAATGCGTATGCAGAAAATTGTCTAGAGTGACTTCGTGACGTGGCATTCTACCATGGTGCTATCACCATGTTTGGCTTTCTCAATAAAACTGAGAGATAAAAATTCTGATTAATATTCAGGACCTAGCTAATGTGGCGCGATTGTCTCCTTAAAGTTGCGGGCGGCGAATTGGTGCACCACGTAATTGGTCACATTACTACTCCAAATTAGCCGACGCCGTATCCAAATGCATGATGAAGAGTGTTATATTTGCTATATGGTCATGAAGGGATTAGGAGGACACTTGAGAGAGAGCCCCAGATTGGAATTCTGCAATGCAGATCTCTCCACAACATGTATGTCCCTTCCAGCAGAAGACCTCCAACCAATGAACAAGGTCCAGTACGATGGGATCTGAATATCATAGGGAGGATGAAGTACTATGCAGATATTCAGCCATCTACACGGGAGCGTGTTGCAGCCAGCCGGTCTTCTCACTGTGATATACGTAGGTCTTATTATACGCCACATGATGCAAGTTGGAGTATGTGGTCTCCAGTTTTAGTCGGCCTCGCCCGGCTCTCCGAATGGAAGCGTGGATCTATATCATGATCAGGGCGCGGCAGCCAACCGAAACTAACTATCTGTGCATCCGCCAAGGCGTCAAAGGATAGCCCTAGCTAATTCTGCACCACCATGTACAAGTATGCATGTGATCCTCCCGTTGTAGCATGCAGGAAGGGTCATGCAGGGCACTGCAAAGTTGTACAATCAGCCCAACGTAAGATTTCATTGACAACAGGCCGATGCATCAACCTGTCGGGCTTAATGCGCTGCATCACGGAAAGCTACATAGTAGTTTACGCAGTGATAATAGGCTTGTGTCAAGTTATGTATGCACTGTCATAATTGCATTCAAGATCGGGATAATTCCTCCGCTGCGCTGCCTCAATCTCTACGAGGTAATGGGTCTTGTTGTGATAATGATAGGAATCGAGAATGCCGGGGCAACACGTATATGATCTGACAAAGATTGAATCCTCGTTAGGGCTGCAGTATCCGTACGTCTTACGTATGTAGGTAGTGCGTAAGCATTAGGAAGTTCATGACTGTCTGAGGAGTAGCTTATACCCGATAATCTAGATGAAGAGCAACATCCTTTCCATCACCGTGCTCTATATTGAAAAAAAAAGGAATGATGGAAAGCACCTCATGCAAGGGATTAAGGGGCTTACATAGCCATATATGGAGTAAATCTTATATATCCGCTATGTAGCATGAAGCATGGACAGCACAAGAGGCGCCTACCTCTTAATATACAATCCACAGGGCCTCAAACATAATTACTACCTCATGCTGCCAAATGCGATAAGTCAACTCAAACCTTAGAGACGTAATCGCGAGCATATTTCTCATCATAAATACTCACATGGTTCATGCTAGAGAATTACCTGATTTTGGCCAGAAGATCGGATGAATAATACAAAGTGAGCCGGTATTTTCCTTGAAGGCCCTTGAAGTTCATGTGCGGAAGGAGTCTTTCCTTTTCTTCCCCGTATTTTATAACGCAATACATAAACTTATTGTTTATTAGGTTCGCGAAATACTGATGTCAATAATCACCAAGAGTGTCATCTTCACCCCCTATCTTTCTGCTGGTGAGGCTGTGCTACAATCTATAGCCACTCAGAGCTACCACCATTACTAAGATCCCGATGTTCGCATTTACCCCAAATATCGTTCGTCTTGTTCAAGTTTTGCATGTATCCGTTCGATAAGACCCCATTATGCTAGGCAGACTGAACTACGCGGTATCAATCAGTCCTCATCCTCCTTCGATTGCTACTTATTTCTTCTCGTACCTTCTAGTGTTGAGGTCCTTCTAGCAGCGACGTAGCTGAGGATCAGGCAGGCTCGCAAGCATCGGGTTCATTGGAGAGGTCAGGCGCAGTAGTGCCATCGCAGCGGCCCCGGCCGTTGATGACCTGACAGAAAGTGGATGTGCTCTGTCTGCAATCCGTGATCAATGTAGCTTCATGTCCGCTACACCGGATAAAGGAGTGCAAAGTGTCACAGACGTCATATGTTCCATTCGCTCGTGTGCAGATAGTGGGATTGAGGCTGTCGCTATTGGTAGGGACGGTTGATATACCCAGAGTGACAAAGAACGCGAGGATATAAGCTTGCGCCTTCATATTTATTG
>JAPESX010001300.1:0-10329 GCA_029590615.1 Nemania bipapillata | reverse complement strand
AAATAGCCCATCCTCTCTGGAATTATAAGATAGTTTCTTGACGTTTTTGGGGGAAATACTATCTACATATGCTAGGCTAGACCACCCACTGAGTGTACTGGTAATAAAATATATAGAGGTCATGCGCATATATCTACTATACAAGTATGCAGTAGACCTGCGTTTCCAATCGTTGCGTCGATGGATAACAATGAGCATACAGAATACAAGTATTAGTACTCTACAAGTACCTACGTCGCAGAATGGAAGCATCCTTGTCCGATCTTGGCGCTGGCTGATGGCTAGGATAAGAGTTGCAGACATGGAGTGATTTGCATGGCAAGCAAATATTATACATGTTACAAGGCAAGTCTGAGGGCTGGATCTTTTAATTTAAGGGTGTTTTCTTTTCTTTTTCTTTACGTCATCTAGTCATCCGCGATTCTATGTTGAGAGGCTTAGAATTGCTATAGAACCATAACGTTTGCTTTCCCTATTTAAGGAAATTGACGCAGCAAAAGCTTAGCACTACCACGATAGCATGATTTCTTCCTCCTCTTTGCGAATGAATCGAATATTTGGGCAGACTAATGTGTAGGAGTGGGACCGGTGATTGCGTCCGACTCGTTGTCATTCAGAGGCCTCCTCTATAGTCCCTCTCTGTTTTCTCGTTGAGACTATTACTCGGTGTAAAAGTGTACACATTTAAGTAGCCTCCTTGTCCAAACGCCATGTCCTAGACTACTTAGTTATTGTTAAGTCATGCCCAGAATGAGAGTTTTGCTTTTGGACCTAGACGCTCTCTGCTCTACCGATCCAGAGGCACTATTATACATAATGAAACAGTATGCCCATTCTGTTCTTTGGGCAAATCACATCGTTGGGGTATCATGCTGCAACAGCCGTGCCGTTGGTCCCTACAGGTGTTGTACCTTGTTGTGTTGCGTCGACGAATCCGGGACGCCATCTCTGTAGATATTTAGCAGCTGTGGGTCGGGCATCTTCGTATTCTGTCCATATATCCTGTACCGTATCAAGGGCGATGTCTCTTACAGGTGGACGGAACATTACGAGATAGTATAGACTTGTAAGGGCGAGGTTCACTAGACTGGGATCTCGACATAGTGCATTCACCCTCGCAAGTATCGATGTTGTGAGTTCCGGTAACTCGCTCAAAAACCGGGTAAGGACCTTGTCTTGCGAATGAAGGTATGGGAGAAATGCATCAACTAGACGAAGTGTCCATTTTTCGTAGTTTGCTGGGGCATCACGTGGTTGATTGGGAAAGGATGAAAAGCGTTGCTCTACACGCTCCTTGTACCATTCCTCGCTTAGCCACGTGACCGCCACGTCGATGCGCTTTCTGAAGTCCTCAAGCACATAAGCGTAAAGCATTTCCCGTATACTATCGCACATGCTCACAGTGGGCACTGCAGTGGTGTTCCCTTCGTCCTTGATGTAGATTTCATCGAGTCCAGCATTCGCGCGAGTGGCTAAACGGGCTATGACGGTTATCCAGGAGTCGCGATCGTACGAGCTGGCGGCGAGTCTATTTAAGCCAGCCTTGGATTTCTTCGTGGCGGGGTCCTCGAGAGTCTGCATCGTACCAAAAACACGTGCAATGGCGCCTTGACCGATCCTCGCAGCTTGTTCTGGATCTAACGTGGGAGGAGGTGGAAGTTTGAATGCTGGTAGTGCCAATGCTCCCAATACTGGTGCCTGCAAACTACGTCCCTCATCCGCTGGCGAGGAGTCGAGCTTGTTCATAAGTTGTTCGGTATCCTCAGCAGCATAATAATCCGGCTCATAGTCATCCTCATCCTCCTCCACATCTAAGGGAGCGGTTTCTGGGTTAATGGATTGCTGGCGGGCGTCATGTAAGGACCTCAAACGGGCTCGAACACCCTGATATATAATTAGCATGAGCACTCAAGAGGTTGATACACTGTTCCTTACATTGATGGCTCGTTCGAAAATTTCTGTGTCGAGATGGGCAATAGTTCGAACGCTGATTCTAGCGGCGAGTGGTGCTGGAATGGTATCGCTAACGTTGAATTTCTTTAGGCCATCATTGTTAGTAAATGTAAAGACTTCTGCCAATGTATTTACTCCCGGTTTCAGCGGAGCGATTTCGATCTGAGGTTGGGTGGACAATGTTGTAGTGCGCTGGCGCTTCGCTTCTACAGCATTGGCTTGGTCAACCATTACACGCTTTCGCCCGGATTCGTCAAAAATCTCCGCTCGTGACCGTACAAGACGATCGACATATTGCTGCATACGACCAGCTAACGGATTATGGGGATCCCTGTCGGAACATGTCAATACTAGAAACTGACGGCTTGATGTTAAAGAGCTAACCGTCTATACAGATGCGTGAGTAGCATCCGGGTTGTTTTCTCCATAGACCTCACCAAGACCCTGATTTTGGGGCTTAAGGGGGCGGAGGCTGCGAGCCTTAGCGGATTGAAGTTGAAAAGGGTCGATATTATACGGTTGGATGTCTTCGGTCGTTGACGGACTAGAATAGATAACGTATTTAGAGTTGCGTCAACCAATAAAGGGTCACTAGAGATATAACAAAACGCTGTCAGTCACACCACCTGCAGCTAATTAGCGTGAACAGTGAAGGCACTTACATGGTCTCGTTTTCCAGGACACTCAGCATTCTATCCAGTAAACCAGACGCCTCAGCTTCAAGCTGATCGCCATCAAGCGCCGGATGACTAGGCGGTATCATATTGCGAGAGACATCAAGGGGGTCACCGCGCTGCAAAAACAATTAGTCATGGTTCAGCAACCAACTATAGATACATCTCGTACTCTTGGCTCAGGGTTGACACTCGAGGTATGCGCCAATACTACTCTGTGTATAAACTTGATGCAGCATATCCGTACGGTCGGCGGCGCAGTATCCCAGATATCCCTTATCCTTGTCTTGATGGCAGTCATTTTCTCCCATGTTGCAGAATCGTACGAGTTGTTTATTCTAACCAAGGCTCTGAGGTTAGTAATGAATCCCTCTTGAACAATAGAGGCGAGCGAGTGGGTTTTTCCTTTCTTTCTTTTTCTTTCCTTTTTTTTTTAGGAAAAAAAAAGTCATAGCAAGGAGTAGCTCCACGCAAAGTCACAGACTAAGGCGGCGGCAAGGTCTACAGACGAGGCTACAATACCGAAGTGATTAGGGGTACCTACGTCCACCGCATGGCCAGCGGATATATACTAGCTGCAGCCTGTATCACACCCCGCAAGACTAGCACATCTTGCTTCGGGTCTTCTACTAGCGATTTCAAAGTGTCGAGAACCACGAGAGACAAAGTCTCCTTATTGCTGAGCGGGACGGCAGGAGTAGCGAAGGCTTCAGCTAAAAACTCGGACCCCCATCTTCGAAATTCAACCTGAGCGGAGGGGCCAATAATGGGTAGCGTAGCTTGAATGACCTGTGGATAATATGAAACATCCTTTAGAACTAGCTTGCGTGCGCCCTCTAGCTGGCGTATTTGGTCGGCAACGGATAGTTGAGGCGCGGCCGCCATGATGATAGCATGTGTGGTACTACTCAAACTATCCTAGACAACCGACATGGGGAGTAGCGTGGGGGTTCGAAAGGGACTACGGCTGACAAGAAAGAGTATGCGAAGATGTCAAGCTGTGATTATGTTATTTGCTGGCGCCGGGCGGCGCGAAGATCGAATGGCTAGGGGGTGAGGATGAAGAAGAATTCGCAAGAGACCATGCGCCCGTGCTAGTCAACCGGGTGGCGATCCGCCTGGTTTGGGTTTGAGTAACTGATGCCTGCCGACGAGTGAATAGGCAGCTGAGTCTGGCCTGTTGATAGGTTGTAGTAGAAGCCGTGGACACGAGTGCGGATGTGGGCGGACTGTGACTGTTGTGATAAAAAGCTGGTGCTATTGTTATTCTTGTCCCTAGTCGGTGATGTCAGTTGGGGAGCATCTCTTTTAAACCACTAGGCGACTTGGGTCATGTCAGAAGCTGCGTCGCATGCACGCGTCTGCAGAACACATTAAGACGTACAGAATACCAGTCACCATAATCCCTTCTGTCCGAGATGATGCGCCGAAACAACCAAAGCTCTCAATGTTAGGTGATAGGGTGGCTCCATAGACCCTAGGTACCATCGAGAGGTGTGGAAAGTGAACGAGAGGAGGTAAGTGTTGTATAGGAATCGCGGGCTAGACTTTCTCGGAGCCTTGAACGCGAAGAGACAATGAAAGCTCAGCCAAGGCTGGGTTTCGTGGTCTTAGGCAAGGCTAAACTAATTTAGGCAATAAAAAATAGCTCTACAGAATACAAATACCTGCAAAGATACCTATCTGCGCTAAACCTAGTTTGTCAGACAACAGGTACTGTACAACAAAAAAGTAAAAGTACCTAGTCTACTCTAGGACCTAGTCTACCTACCTACATCATACGCATCAGAACTTGATAACTCCTGCTGCCATTTCATCCTGTCGCGTTTCGAATTTCCGAAGACAAACACTCGGTTGGGCAGAAATCTCACCAAGATGCCGTCTGGGTAAATTATACCTTCCATTCCACATCTTCGAAACTAGGACGCTAATAGCGGCGTCTTGTGTGCTCAGATTCGGAAGATCTTCCTACTACGATCGCTCGTCCCGACAATCACCCGCTCTCATCCGAGCCCGAAAGCCTTACCTCGTTAAAAATGCGGTCGTCGGCTCTGCTGTCGCTGCTTTCGCTATAGGGGTTTGTAAGTTACTCTGGCCGAACGTACGATCTGGGGCGGCAGATGGAAAACTAATTGAGCTTGTCTGGTGGCTAGACATTTACACGATACGAGCCATCGGCCAAGACGAGTTTGAGGATGTTAAGGTCCCTGATGCGCCAGTACAATCTTCTAAGAGGTGATTTCGCCTACCCGAGGAACGTACATAGTCCTGCAACAAAATTAATGGAGCGCAACGAGTAGCAATGCGTGCTATTCCATCACTCTGTATAAAATCTATGACGGTCCGCATTGATGCCAACAAATGAGTTGTGAATCAACAGCAGCTAGCTAATCTCATGAGCCAACCAAGCCTTCCCACAAGTCCAGCTTCAAAACGCCATGGGGAGGGTGTGTATCTACAGAAATAGCGACTAATGTCGCGTTGTACCATAAACAAGGCAGCCAACCTTACTTACCTCCGTCGTATTAGACAATATAAAACGCCCCAAGCTCGGCCTAGCAGAGCTCCCTAAGCGAACAAATTCCCTCTAACGCCTTGTCATCCATCACATTCCATAACGCCGGATACAAAATAGCAGATGCGCCTGGTATCAAGAAGGTCAGGATGGCCATTATCCGCTGTGTATTGAATGCAAAAACTTCCGTCTCGTTAAACCTGCTCATTAAACCTGCTTCGTCGGTATAGTTTAGTCCTAGGAGTTAACAGCCGCGGCTCCGGGATAGCTACGGGGGTGGCTGTTCTCGTTTGGGCCAGGAGCCGCCGCCGCCCTACCTAGGGTCCTAGTCTGTTCTAGCAGACTTGCAGCCCGTGTGACTTCAGGCGAGGTAGTCAGTTGCCTGGACATGCCTTTAGATGGTTTGGCATGACCATTGAACGGTTGGGAATCGGATGAAATGGCAAATGGATTCGGTTGGTTGGAAGCTCTGCGGGGCTCCGCCGATGCACCGGACAACGCATTAAGATGAGAATCATGGTGACTTGCATGTGGTCGTTGTAAAAGGTGGGCGTTTTGCGGGTGGTTTGGATTAGCCCAGGGGGTTTGTTCAAGGAACTCTGCTCCGGCAGGTCCAAGAGCTTCTCCGACCGGCACGCCCCCATAGTCAGCATAGATTGGCCTGTGCAGTGTATGCCGTGGTGCATGGTGTCTATTGCACTAGTTTTCACGTATTAATGGTTTATCGGGTTTTCTCCAAAACATCTGGCCAACTCACATTAATAGCGTCGAAATCGTCTTCCATCTCCTGAAGACTAGCGCCTCGCATGTCGGGAGCGGCGGGCATCCCCTCGTGCTTCGCGATTCCCGAGAGAATGGATACCTCTCTATTATACGAAAGGGCATCTCTCAGACGCTGGGCCTGGCTTTTGGGGAACCGGATGCCATATTCGGGAACATTGTTGGCGTTCTTTCGTCGCTCGTGCTGAATATCGTACCAATGCTGACCAAGCTCGGCCAGTATCGTCTCCCGCGACTCTCTGACTGCTTGGAAGAATTGAGAGTGGATCTGAGCCCGCCTGGCGACCGCCCACCTCTCTGATGCTTCTATTTTGAGCTCAAGCTCGCGATCTGCTACACGTATCCTCTCATCTCTCCGTGCGTTGACGCACTGCATCATGGCAAGATACTCGGGATGTGTTGGGCTGTTGGATCGCAACATCGCTTCTTCCTTGTTTAACTGTTCCAAGCGCTCCTCATATAGCCTAGTAACCAGTTAGCATTTGGGATCGACAAGTAGGGGAGGCCAGTCCCAACTTTTCTCGAAATGTCGCAAAGCGTTTCTCAATTCCACTAAGTTGCTCAAACGCAGCCCTTTTCCTTTCAACTATGGCGGCCGAGTCAGTGTCTCTGTCCAGGGGAGTTGCCGGTGGCCTTGCCATACGTTCTTCTTCGTTTTTTTGGGCTGCTTCTGCCTCCTCGTCCACATCAACCTCCATATGCTCGTCTTCGCCCGTGTGTGCTCCGTCTTCCTCGGGGGCTGTGCCATCTACGGATTCTCCTGCAGGCACATCAGCCTCGACTATTTCATCTGTGCCTTTGAGCTTTCTCGAGCTGCTTCGAGTTTGCTTTTTAACATTAATGTGATCTGATTGGACAGGCTGGACAGGTTCATCTCGCTCTGGCTCATCGTCACCCGCCGCCGTATCGACGACTTCGTCGATGGAGTGTTCCCCACTATTGAGATTCAAGGATGGATCGTCTTCCTCTACCATGGTCGCGTCGCCGTCTACTACCGCCTGATCTGCGGCGGGGATGGAATCGGTACGTTTCCGCGGGGGGTGATCGGGCTCGGGAGCTTCGTTCCGGAATGAAGACCGCTTCCGCTTCTTACTTTCGGCTTCTTGCGTCGCCGCTACCTGCGCCAGTATGTCCAACGTAGGTGGCTGTAGCTTCTCTGGGCTTTCTATAGGGGGTATGGGGGGGCTAGAGGCCATGGAGATATCATCGTCGGACAGAGGAGTCGCTTGATGCTCATTGCTTCGGGCAGCTACTTTGGCCCTTTGCCGTAGCTTAGTCGGGGTGCGTTCGTATACTGTGGCATCGGCCGACTGGTTGAGAACGACGTCCTTGTGGCGCGTGGTCTGTTGGGGGGTATCGTAGAGACGTTCGGTCTCGGCTTCGGTGTCGTTCGCATCGGACTGGTTGTCGGGAAAGCTGAAGTCGTCGTTTTCATTGTTGTTATTGCTATTGCTGTTGTTGATAGTGTTGTTATCGTTGTTATTGTCGTTAAGATGGTTGTCGTCAGGCAGCTCATCCGGATCTTCCTCTTTGTCTTCCACATCGCTCAGTGGGCTAGAACCGTCGTCGTCTGAAAGTGGCTCGATTTGCGGGGGAGGGATAGAGAGAGGCGGAGGCGCCGTGTCGCCGGTCGCCATGGCGCTGTTGAAAAGATGCTTGACCTGTGGGTATCGTAAAGACTAGAAAACCCAAACGTAATTTGGTTTCAAACCAACCTCATGGGCGGTTGGGTGGAATCGTATTGCTAGAGGTTCTAGGTGAGGAGTGAGTTTCGAAAGAGCTTTCGGCAGATAGAAAGAAGTTGATCTAAAAGACAACCAAGAGCTCAAACGTACGGTTGCGTTTAGCATCAGAGTAGAATTATGGCCAATTCAAATATAGGCATGGATTTCGTAGGACGAATATCTTCAGGACGGGTTGTGTTGATTGCGCCGAAACATATAGAGTGGCACAGGTGAGCGGATAGGAAAAGAGGGAGAGAGAGAGACCTGACTGATTACGCTGTAGCTACCTACTGCAGGAGAAGACCTAACCAAAATCCGGCGCTGGCTGCGCGCCTCGACAACCCCAAGTCCCTTGCTACGTTACGGAATTTGGCGGCCAAGCGTAGCAGTATCGTTATCGATAAGACATACCAACATGTACCATGTACTATGTATAGATACCTAGTATTCTGCACATACTACGAACTAGTTGGTGTACCTAGGTACATTGTATGCTGCGGTATCGCCGAGACACTGATAAGATACTAGGTACCTGATAACCTTATCCTGCTTGTTTGTCCCTGTTTTTTTTCTATGTGGGTTACTACTACTTGGTGCTGTAGTGATTCTCGCTGGACTCCTAGCCATGAGCAGAGAGGAACTGGAAGCCTACAACTGAGCAGCAATGGCAAAAGCGTGAGTATCTATACCCTCATCCAGTGCGCTTGCTTAGCCCGACTTGACAATTGACTTTAATCCTAGGAAAACGAAAACTATCTTAGCAGCTCCAAGCAAAGCCATTGATCCTGTTCTCAATGCTTTGTTCGCAAGCAGCGTGAGTGCATCTTCCGTAGCCCTAGATTTTCCTAATTTAACTGTTTTCCCTAGTCGGGCCCAGTAAACACACCCTCCAAAGATCGCTATGCGGAACTGGTACCAAGGAAAGAGCAACAGCCTACACGCCAAACGAGTAACCGAGGCTCCAATGTGGATTCAGGCAAAGACGACGGGGAAGATGGCAACTCCTTAAGCGAGCTAGATGACAGCGATATAGAAGAGGACGAGGAATATATAAAATCCGATGAGGCCGAGGAAGCAACGTCTGCGCTGGACAGCTCGGCTGAGCAGCCGAGAACCTTGCGCAAGGATCGTAAGAGGAAGCGAAAAGATGAACATGATGATCTTGAAGGGAAATACATGCGCAAGCTAGCTGAGGATGAAGAGAGAGAAGACCGACAGGAGAAGCGTCGCAAAGGCGAAGCTGGTCAGGCTGTAGAAACCACCTCTCCAGGGAATGAAGGCTCAGAGCGCGAGGAGGCCGACGACGACGACGACGACGACAACGACAACGACAACGACAACGACAACGACAGCGAGGATGACGACGAGGGGCCCCCAATCGTTCACGAGTCGCTCCAGAAACCGGATGAACATGTTGATCTCGAACTTGACAAGGCAAACCGGACTTTGTTCCTTGGCAATGTGTCAATCGAGGCTGTCACCTCTTCCAAGGCGAAAAAGCTTCTCCTATCCCATCTCGAAGCACCGTTATCCGAACTCGACGCTTCAACGGGCCCGCACAAAATCGAGTCTATTCGATTTCGGTCAACCCCATTTTCTACGGGCGCCAAACCCAAGCGAGCAGCCTTCATCACTAAATCGGTCATGTCTGCCACTACGAATTCTACGAATGCCTACGCGATATACTCGACTCCGCTCGCCTCTCGAGCGGCTTGTAAGGCTCTCAACGGGTCGGTGGTGTTGGACCGGCATTTACGGGCCGACAGTGTCGCCCATCCGTCAGCAGTCGATAGCCGGAGATGCGTCTTCGTCGGAAACCTAGGTTTTGTAGACGACGAAACAGTGGTGAATACGAACGCCGATGGGGAGACGGTCACAAAGAAGAGGCACAAGGTCCCTGCCGACACGGAGGAGGGGTTGTGGAGAATATTTGGAGAGCACGCCGGTAAGATAGAGAGCGTCCGCGTCCCTCGGGACGACAAAACTCGGGTTGGGAAGGGCTTCGCATACGTCCAATTCTATAACGGGAATGACGTCGAGTCGGCGCTGCTTCTAGACGGAAAGAAATTTCCGCCCATGTTACCACGAGCACTACGGGTATCCCGAGCCAAGGATCCGCGCAAGACAGCCTTGGCTATGGGACGCACAGCCAAAGCGCCGCCAGGTTCTCTCCAAGGCACAGATAGCGAGCGCAAGAGCACAAAATACACTCCCAAGATTACCCCAGAGCAGCGGTCTCAGGCGGGTCGTACGGCGAAATTATTTGGTTCCTCTGCGGCAGCCAAGCAACGACATGGCACAAAACGCGAGGGCCGAAAATCACGAGAGAGGGGGGATAAGCCACGAGAGAGCGGGGATGGCATCAAGCCGCCAGAGCAGTTCATCCTCGAAGGCCGCAGAGCTAGTATCAGGGACGGCAAACCCAAGGACCTCAAGTTCAGCAAGACAAACGGGAAGAAAGGAGCAGCAAGAACAAAGGCCAAGGGTCGGGGGGCTCGTAGAGCAGCCGAGTGGAGGAAAACCAAAACGTTGTAGATGGTCAGTTACTCATACTCGATCTCCACGGAAAATAATACCAATTCGGGACGACATGTCCGCTGGGATGTATTGTTTCTCACCATCCCAGGTCACTTGGCACACGAGTCCTGTACGGGACAAAATCGCAGACGTCGTTCATATATAG
>JAPESX010000130.1:0-27604 GCA_029590615.1 Nemania bipapillata | reverse complement strand
AGAACGCAGGTAGACTTGTTATCGATACTACGCCGAGACCCTGCACTTGACGAAGGTTCAAAAATAGAGGTTCTAGTCGAAGAATCTTGACCTTCAACACGGTAGGTAGCGAGAGCGTCCGCAGAAGAACGAGAATAGCACTTCACCTCGCTCAAACTAGATTGTCTGCTGCATAAGATCTAGTCTCAATCATGCCAATGCGCGGTTTATTTTTTACATATAGTATCAGTATCCAATGAATTGGGCATTCGCTAATGAAACTGGTGTGAGATTTCCAACAAGATTTGTCGAAGATCTATGGTGCATTGTATGTCGGCGTTTCGTAGTTTTGTTTTTTTTTTCCTTGGGACCTTTGGAGATGGTGGAGACTGGTGTACCTAAACCACCTAACCTACATGTAGATAGGACCTGAGGTACCTAAGCAGTCGTGAGGTTCTTGGCGTGTATGTAGAAAACGGGGGAATATCTATGTCGAATATACCTACGTTCGGCATGTAGGTCGGTACCGGGTATCTCGGTGTCTATAGAATACCTAGGTACACATGTAAGTAGGTACCCCCTGCAGTGACCTTACCAGAGGTAGGTAGTTTACCTAAGGTAGGTGCTAGCAATTTGACGTGGCCTAAGCTCCCACTCTCAGGCAGCTCAACCGCGTCACAGCTCCCTGTCGATAAGTGCACCCAGGCAAGCAAGGCTGGCTCAACCACCATCATCAAAATCCGGCTCTGTCGTCAACACAATACCGTCGTTTGCGCAAAGATCATCCTCTTACCACCTCAATCTACCGCCAACCATACGACTGGCTCCTCTGCATCTTCCCCCTTCGGCTTCGATTCTCGTGCCCCTTAAAACCCCTTTACCAGCTGACGTCGACATTCCGCTCGCCCCCTCGAGTCTCCGTCACCATGTCGGGCGGTACGTATCGGTCGAGTTGAATGGGTTTATTATTAGACAAAACGCAACGCTGACGACAAGCCCTTGGGATAGGAAGCGCTGGTTATGACCGGCACATCACCATCTTCTCTGAGCAAGGCAGACTTTACCAAGTCGGTAGGTTCAGCGATTCACCACAACACCCCCCGCGCATCAGCTCCCTATGCCTCGTGCGACACATCGAGGCCGGATGCGAACAGCGGTGAAGGAAAATTTTGCGGCTAACGGACGCGCCGTCGTATAGAATATGCGTTTAAGGCAATCACTGCTGCCAATATTATGTCGATAGGTGTTCGGGGTAAGGACTGTGCAGTGGTATTGTCCCAGAAGAAAGTCCCTGTACGTCTGTTTTCAGCCTCAACCCCAGCTGCTTTGGCCCCCCCTCCACCCCTAATACCTGAGGCTGAAGCTTACTCCACGTACCAGGACAAATTGATCGATCCCTCCTCTGTATCCCACATCTTCCAGATTTCACCCTCCGTTGGCTGTGTCATGACCGGGTCAATTGCGGATGCCCGTGCATTCGCCCAGCGCGCCCAGGGTGAAGCAGCCGAATTCCGCTACAAGTATGGATATGAGATGCCATGCGACGTCTTAGCTAAGAGGCTGGCTAACATCAGCCAAGTCTACACCCAGAGGGTATGGTCGCACCCACCCGTGCTATTTTTCCGCGCCGCCATGCTAACGTTACGGCAGGCGTACATGCGCCCTTATGGCGTTGCGACGACACTGATATCACTCGATGCCGAATTCGGCCCCCAGCTCTTCAAGTGTGATCCCGCAGGTTATTACGTTGGCTACAAGGGTACGGCAGCTGGACCCAAACAACAGGAAGCCCTGAATCACCTAGAGAAAAAACTCAAGAACAAGGATCACGCCGAGGGCAGCTGGGAGGATGTTGTGGAGCTGGCTATCACGACTCTCAGTACTGTTCTTAGCATGGACTTCAAGAAGGGAGAGATCGAGATCGGCATAGTTGGAGGACCTCGAACGGACGGGAAAGAAGGTACCGATCCCTCGTTTAGAACCCTCACTGAGGATGAGATAGACGACAGACTACAGGCCATTGCGGAGAAGGACTAGTGGATACATCCTGAGACGGCATAAGGCTGAACCCTCGTCGATGTAGCTGATTCGTCTACTCGAGGGACTAATTTGCCACTTATTATAGCCCTATCAAGATGCCAGCAGGGATATTCCGACATGTATCCTTGGTTCATCGTATGGAATAGTAGCATGGCGTCCAATAAGGCGTTGAGCAAGCAATNCAATTTTGATGTGTGACTACAGTACCAGGCGGTAGAAAGCGCAATAGACTTACTCACCACGACTCAGCGGGTGTGGTCAGACTGTTCTCATCACAACCTCATATCTGGATGGTAGGAGGCAGCAGTTGGTGAGCTGAACCTAGCTACTCTCTCTCTCGGGACCTCTGGGTCATCATTGTGCGCGCATGTGAAGTGACGATTTTCATTCGAGCAAGTCAGCCTGAGGAGACCGTTAGCGGCACATATTACATGAATACTTGAGTGGTTATTTCTAAATAATATTGAGATGTTGTCAGTTTTCACCGAATTAGGTACACGAGACTCAGCCGCCAAGTCGTCCCATGACAGTGGGACCCCCCTCCAAGAGCAAGGGGTGGGTTCCTGAGGCATGAGCATAATGCATGGACGCCGCAGCGTGGCATGTCCTGGCAGGGGTATGGATAAGAAGTTGATGTTGATGTTGATATTTTATGTCTATGTTAATATTAATGTTTTTAAATAACGAGGTTAAGCTACGTATTAATAATAACTCGTTCATTAGCTCTGACATTAGGTTAAACGCCGCTTATCAATTCGGTCGAGAAGTTCATGAGATGTAAGATTTAAAACTCGCGACTCTCGCCTATATCGCATACATCAAAGACTCCTGTCTCTGGCAGACCTTTTCTTTTTAGTGCTTCCTTGAGCAGCTTGGGAGGTTCTAAGGGGTGTTCGGGAGTCAGGACCCAAGTACCCCAATGAATGCCCATCGCCCTCTTACAATTGGTATCTTTGAATATTTCTACCGAATCAAAGGGATTGGCGTGCATGCTGTGGAAGACTCGGAGTCAGTTTATTTCCATTTCAAAGATGAATTTCACGTTCTGCGCCATGGGCTAGAAAGATAACCTGGCGTCTACACCATCACTGAAGCCCCGAAAGTGGCTCTCACACAAGTGAGATTAGTGGATGAGGAGGATGTGAATTATCGCTTGAGTGACTTACTGAGAAAAGACCTCCCTGGGCCGATAAGCTCCAATGGGAATGAGACCTAGATCCACGGACCCTAGGTGGTCTCCGATCAGACGAAATAAAGGAGAGACAGGCAAGAGCTGGAATTCTGGACCCCAATCGTCTTTGCCCTCAGCAATCTTAGGTACGGTGCGATAACCTGTGTCACCGCCGAACCAGACCGTCTTTTCGGCTGATCTTATTCCCCACGAGGCCCAGAGGGTGCGGTCCCTATCAAAGCCAGTCCTGCCGGATGAGTGCTGGCTAGGAAGACAGGAAATCATGGCCTTGATAGGTTCTGGCTGTGTGTCAGCCTCTTTTGCCGGTTTGGGTGTGAATGTGACCTCTGCCTCATCCCACCAATCCATTTCCGTCACCTTGTCGACGCCACTGGCCTTGAACCACTTCTCTAGCCCCAACCCGACGAAGAAGTGGGCGTCGGGGTGGTGCTTTTTGATCTCCTGCACCGAAGGGTAAGAGAGATGGTCATAATGGGAGTGGCTGATGACGACGGCGTCTATGTAAGGAATGTCTGCGATGTCACACGGTCTTTCCGTGTACCTCTTGAAGCCTAGAAAGCCCACCGGTGCGCAACAGTCCTCGAAGACGGGGTCAAACAGCACACGCAAGCCAGACGGATACTCCACATAATAGCAGGCGTGGCCCAGCCATGTAGCCCGAAGCTCGGAAGAAGCGTCACGTGTGGGGAGAAACTGAGGCTTCACCACCGGTACAAGCTTGTCTTCTAGCTTCGGCTTTGGCATTGCTGAAGGGCTAAACATGCCTTTTCTGCGCAAGAGCTTGCGTTAGCGAGGATGTTTCTGCCTGCATAGACGATTCACAATAGATAGATAAACGGGTATCTCATACAGAATTGCTGGTGCAAAGACCGATATGGGTGGGAAGACATGTGATGGGTGAGGGTTTCGAAATTTGATCGTCTCCCCCCGGCTGTTCTTGACGTGGTGTGCCTTCGAGCTTTTGTCTGTTGACATCTTGTCATTGACGGGTTGCACTGCGACAGTGCAGACGTAAGCTGCCATGGTTATTGCAGCTGTCTTGGTTCCTGCTGAAGCAAGCTTGCGATATCGAGCGACTGATGGTGGAGGGCGAAATCCTGTTTGTAAAAGCCGTCGTAAGAAGTGCATCGGACTTCAACCGTTGCTGTGAGGAAGGAAGAGGTACGAAAAGGGGGTAACTTTGTCTCAGTGTTTCTTCATTGGCGGTATAATATACGTAGATACAGGTCTCCTATCCAGGCGGAAATGGTGATACGTCACAACCTAGCAACTTATCTCAAGAACCTCAAAATGTTTATTTTTGGCACCAAGATTCAGCTAAGGGTGCTATGTACAAGTATTACCGCCAGCTTAGGTGAGATGGGTTGATCGATGATGAAGACTACCTCTAAAAACGGCACCGTGGACCACCTCTTAACTCCGACGGAGCTGTGTCAACGGGTCCATACAGAGTCCGAATGCGAAAAACTCCGCTGCAGCCACTGGAAATATAGCCTATTAGCTCCCCTAGTATGGCGTGATACAAACCGCCGACTCGTTTTCCGAATTCTACACCCGCGGACTTAATTCCTAATTCCTTTTAAATTTGGCGACTTATTTCTCTAGGTGCCGTACTTTAAACGGAGTACCTATAATTCATGGTATATGGCAGGTCCGAGGGACAGTGTATAAGAATTACCCCTCACGGTGGTCTCTCTCCATAACCTCTATAACATCAATTAGCCAATTCAATTGCTTACAGGTAAGAAAAAAGTAGGGTCTTGGCTCGCACGAGCTATGCAAGTCAGAGCTCTAAACTAAACTTATTTGGTGTAACAAAGCCACATTGCTGTCGCATTCTCGGATCCGTGACATAAGCCGCGTATGGAAAGCAGTTCTGGACATTGGGGCATATGTAATAACGTATGATACGATGCAAACTACCTATAACGATAGGGCTAGAGACGTCATGCCCACATATGTGAGAGGTAGATAGAGAGTCCCTCAAACTGAAGACGAGGGAAGCTAAAGCATCGGCCTTCACGCAATGTTTCGCAAACTAGAAACATATTTTCTGTATAACAGTTCAATAATATCTAGCTGCAGGACTTTAGCCTTCAATTCAACCAATGCACGACACATGGCAATTCAAAACTAGGCTGTGCGGCGAGAACTCTTGGCGCAGCTAACTCTTATGTATCTATAGTTGCTGCTTCATCATTTCTATCATCACCTTCATCCTCTGGTGGCACCCATAATAATATGCCGTCTTTGTCACTCTTTATGCCTTCAGTTGGGATGATCTTTAGTACTTTTTGAAAGTACTTATCCCGAACGACAAGCGTGGGTCGAATCCAGGCCCCTCTTACTAGTG
Organism: Nemania bipapillata; assembly: GCA_029590615.1. Taxonomy (NCBI): domain Eukaryota; kingdom Fungi; phylum Ascomycota; class Sordariomycetes; order Xylariales; family Xylariaceae; genus Nemania; species Nemania bipapillata. The sequence continues at coordinate 22,040 of JAPESX010000130.1, read as the reverse complement.
GTAAGAGACGATATGTGATAGACCGTCTCGCAATAGGCAACACGTTCACTGTCGTAGTTTTAGCACCGGAGAACGCGAACTCATCGCTCGGCTCCATAGTGAGACCGAACGTTAAGAAGTGGGAAGAGGGGTTTTCGATAGTGATATCCAAGAAGAGAAGCTGCGACGGCGGTGTGCCTAGCACGGCTGAAGGCGGCGGCGAAGTTGAGTAAGAAACTGTAGCAAGCACTCGGGGCTCGGAGACTGTTACGTAGAATCGTGGTAGGGGTAGAGTCGTTACATTGAGCACTGTATCGGGAGCGCTCATCCGTCTCCATTTGATAACGAAGGCGAGGTCTGCGGTGGCCGGGGATCGATCGTCTAGACTTGATTTCTTGGAAATAAGATCGAAATGCCTTTCCTCAATTGTCTTTGGACTGAGTATTTGCCCTTTAGCGGGGAGCGTCTCGACCTTCGAAGGAATACAAGCTACGTTGCCCTGAGTAGCAATTACTTCGACGTCAAGATCTGAGACTAGCACCTCTTCATGAGCAAAAGAAGCATAGCGTGTGACGAGAGCCCATTTCTGCGCCAGTCCACGAGGTCTTGTGACAAGTGTATCACTGTCTAATGTATCTTGTATGTTTTCGGTGCTGAACAGACTAGGCCATTCAGGGTGGATCCTCGGGAGTAGGTCGTAGCTTGCCTCAAATGGGGAGACAACATTGAGGTGATACGACGCCTCTTGCGTAATAGGTGTCGATGGGTCCATAGTGAGGTAATAGGAGATTTTGATATCCAAATCTAGCACAGTAGGTCCATTAATGGGATCGAGAGCAATGAGGACCCTTCCCGATTCAGACGCATTGATCGTGTTTAGACGAATACCAAGTACGTTATTTTCATCACTTCCTGGAGTTGATGAATGCTCATCTCCACCGCCAACGTGGACTTGATACAAGGGAGCGCCACTCCCACGTAGGGTTACGTCCATCTTCGTGATTGCATCACTGTCTTCTTCGTTGAGTATGTCGAGTTCAAGTTGTATAGCCTCATTTGTATAGTATTGTTCAAGCATACGGAGCACTTTGATCTCCATCTTTGGGGGTCTAGGGAGAATCCTTATGCTCCGAGGATCTGGTCTTATCAATTTTCTCTTCGATGACGAGCTGGAATACCATTGGCCCGCGGATGCTGTCCGGTCAAGTTTCATACTATAGGTGAGCGAAAAAGTCTCCGAGTCTAGCCAGAGCTGTACTGAATTTGCCCTCGCATTACCAGGTTCTCGGAGTGGGATATCGAAGTCAAAGATCCGTGTTTGGCCTGGAAGTAGAGTCAAGTCTTGTGTTGCCTCAAGAATGATTAAGGGACCTTGCTCAAGGCTTGCATCAGGGTCATCCGTAGTGGTGTCACTGCCGTCAACCTCACCTTCTTTCAAAGTTACCTTAGCAAGTTCTAAGGTTTTTTGGGTTGATTTTGGTCATCGGTTTTCTCATGCACGAGGCGAATCCCTCGCAGCCCACCCTCAACGTGGACTACGAGTGACCTAAGCGTTATGGGAACTGCATCAAGGAACGCACTTGATATAAGGGAGAGCTGTGCAGGGCATGTTTGTCCAGCTTTCCCTTCTGCGTGCTTGAAGATAAAGTCGGTGTAGAGAAATGATGTTAAATGCCCATCATCGAGGTTGATGACTGGTGGCTGTACTACATCAATACCGTCCAGAGACCTGGATATGTCATAATGCCAGCCTGGACGCCTTGAAAAGCCTAAGGAAGGGTTATTAGTGACGTGTTTATGAGGATTTTAGGCAGGTTACACACCATTATTCATCAATTCCCAATCAATAGCAACTAAGAGCTCTTTCTGGCCAGCCTTGAAAGCGGCATTTCTTAGGACCCAACTCACTGCCTCCGTAATATCCCACCAACCCTCAGATCTGAATGTCATATCCCTCCAGAGCGGAGCAAGTACTTCTAATAGCTGTTGCCATTTCCCCATCTTCTCTAGTTCTCTACATGAATCGAGAGCCAACTCAACCGATGCGCGCTTCTGGCGTCGTTTATGAAATTCCGAGCGCGCAAGCATTAGGTGATCGAAAATTAATTGAGCATGATTTATTCCGGGCCCTTTAAGCGGGCACTCTTCGTGCGGTTCCGGACACATGTAGGTGTCGTAGTTATAAGCCTTTCTTGAGATTCCAGCTTGTGCTGATTCATCTACCGGCTTTCGGTCTTCCTCTGGTATTAATTGCGCGAGTTTCCGCCGATCCAGCAAGTGACCGGCGGCGGCACGGTACCAATATCCGGAATGATGAAGGAGCTCCCACGGCTGTAGACGCTCGGCAGAGAGGTTCTTTTCAGGGGGGCGGAAGAATAATAACGATGACGGTTCCAATTCAGGATAATTCACCTTATCAACAAGATTGGCCATCACTGTACACCATCTTGCTTGCCACGCCTTCCAACCGCTTCAACATGGATAGTCAGTAGGTTTCCTTGTATGCAATATTTGCAGCATCCGTAGAGTGCGCGAAGCTGTAACTGAGGGCGCCTGGCGTTGGGGTTGGCGAAATAGGAAGAAAATGACTCTTGAAGCTACTTACTAATTCTGCGTACCGCGGCCTTTTCTGTCTACAATATCACAAATCCTATCACTATGCATCTGCCATCGTCGCACAGCAGCAGTACTTTGTCCGCTCAGCAGTAAACATTTGAGTGCTCTTATTGCTATTATGTCGGCCAGAAGACGGGCATCATTAAACCTCGGGTTCCAGGCTGGTATAGTCTCCATCACATCTGTTCCAAGCAAAGTATCATAGGCCTGCTCGTAAGACCGCAAGGAGACGTCAAATTCCTGGCGGAACTCGGCTAACACGGCTGCCTTGAAATCGTAACGGACATGCCATCCTTGGAGGCTCAAGGTATGAGACGTTCCGGTAGTCGGAGGTATCGTGGGCTGGGGTGCGACTCCACGGCCCCTCTTCTTACGAACATGGCGTCCGAGATCACGGTAATATTCTATGGCCTGGTCAAATATGGCGGCCAAGACATGGTCAACAGCTGTTTCCAACTCTGCTTCTGTCCGCCGAGTAGGTAGAACAAAGAGCGATGCCTTCGGGTCGAGTCCAGTGCTTCTCCTTATGTTCTCGAGTCTCTCCTGAAATTGAGACACGGTGCTCGGGGACTGGTCGCTAAGAATGACTACAGCCAGGCGGGTCTTGTAGCCTGACTGATTAACCGCATTCTTTATGGCATTTATGTCCGTCTTCAGCTGGTTGTCGTGCAAGGTCGCGAGGGTGGGGTCCGAGGTCAAGCTATAAAAGCACAGACACACGCTCGGCAGTAGGTCCTGATGCTTATGGAGCCACCGGGCGTCTATCAAGCCATCAGGGTATAACGTCGAGCCAGGGCTGAGTGGAGAGAAGGGGGAGTGCAGGACGAGGGTAGAGGAAGGGGTGTCCAGGTCGTCGGGAAGTCGGGCGCGACGAGGCGGCAGCAGAAACTCCTAGCAGACTTGTTTAGGATTCGTTTGAAGCCAGGCGGTCTTTACGCCCGCCAGAAGAATGGTAGCTTACTCGCCCAATTGTCCTGATTCTGAACCTATACCGCTTAGAGCTATCTTGCGACTTCCAGGGGAGGCTAGCGGCGTCGGCCTCTTGGATGCAGCGCAGGATGACTCTGGCTTCTCGAGTATCTACTGGAGGCAGCTCCGAACGTACCAGAATGCCCTGTTCTCGCAGCTCCGGGTCTGTGAGGAGAGGTTTCGTGGGATTAGTACCGAGCCCCGAAACCGCCAGGAAAGGGACATTATGGTCCAGGCTTCCGGGGGGGTACTCGTCCATTGCTTTAGGCTGCGGCAAGGCTTACTGCAGACATGGGCGACGTACGGGTCGAGAGAGTAGAACGCTGGCCTACTGGCGATAGTCGAATCAAGCCATGTGCTAGAGTTGAGTGTACCGCCGTATTGTTACGTGGGGCACCTATCTATATGTACTGTCATTTCCCTAGGGATATATGCTTCGTGAGTCTACGGTACTACTATGAATGCAATTGATAGTTGAGAAAATAGGAAACTCACATGTAACCGCCTTCTAAAATCCACAGTTTTACACATTTGTTTAGATTAGTATTGAGGTTATCTAAATACAAGGAGGTAGGTTGAGGTCTGTATTCTGTAGATAGTGGAATACCTACCCTACCTAAATTGGGCGCTGTATCTACCTACCTGTGGACTGTGCCTACCAGCAGTTAGGCTGCTAATGTGACTACACAAATTGGGTCTGGCGTTTCTGCTCAGGCACACCTTCACTCATCTTGTCAGGTGACTTGCATTTACTGTGTAGGTATAATATTCTGTACATAGTAGTCTGATAAATCTACCTATCTTAATTGATATAACTACCTGGTTCATAACAACCGCTTTATTCTCTATTTATTTTGACACACAAACTCGTCAGCAATCCCTTCTAACGGTATCCAATCATAGGCTATCCCACCTTCTAATTTACCGAGCCGAAGGAGAACCCAAAGAGCTCCAGGAAACACGGTACGGTCACTTGTTACCAGTAGATAGGCGCAGCTTGCCTTGGGCGGTACTGTTTGCTACATGATCCGTGTGACTACCGATTCAGTGTTTCTCTGTCGGTATCCAACCAACGATGATCTCAGTGAATTATCAACGCAGAATCTAGAGTGAACAATGCATGCTTGCTCGGTATGTCGCAATCTTATTCCATTACCTGGACCCTCAGGTGGATTTATTGCAGGTGGGCAGGGTTTCGATCTCGCAAACTCCGGGTTAGAATGCCAGACTTGCTCAATCTTATGGGAAGGACTGTGTGCTTTCTGCGCAAATAATCCAGAGGGCGCGCAATGGATTGCTTTGAAACAAGATGAGGATGGGTTTCAGCTCCAGTACATCCACCCACCAGAAGACAGGCTATGGCTAGGACTTTACTTTTACACTGAGGCTGGTAAGTGATCACGTTGGCCTAGAGTGGTACCGAGGTATTTGCATCTGACTTAGATCACAGCAGAGTCACCTATGTCTGATATATTTAAGCCGAATTGTGACCTTGAGTTAGATACAGCATGCGCTAGATACCTATCGCAAGCTAAAGGATGGGTTCATGAGTGTTTTGAGAAGCATGATTATTGCAAGAAATGGCGAAGTAATGCTACTGTATTACCAACAAGGGTGCTAGATGTTTCTCTCGACGACGATTTCATTTTTCTCCGCGAATCGGCGAACGTAGAACGAGGCTCTTATGTTGCCTTGAGCTACGTTTGGGGCGGAATAGTACCTATTCGAACAACGGTGGAAACCACAGCACATTTTACAGAGGATGGAATTTGTTTAAATGATCTGCCACAGACTTTCCGTGATGCCGTATTTATGGCAAAACACTTAGAATGCCGATACTTATGGATTGATTCGCTATGTATTGTACAGGATAGCAGAGAGGACTGGGCGATGGAGGCGGCCCGGATGGCTCAGGTATACGGTAACGCGTTTGTGACACTTGCCGCAGTGAACTCAGTCAACAGCAACGGCGGTTTGTTCTCAAAGCATAACGCGAATGCTGTCAAGCATATTATTAAGCGGACGGGAGGAAACGGGACGGAGGTTATTATTAAAGTGCGGCCAACACTCCAGCATACGCCTTACTACGCGAGTATCCCAGATGGTCTGTCGCCAAGGGTCGGCACGTCGCTTTTGGGACGCGCATGGTGCTATCAGGGTACGTTATACTGAAACCTTGGGATGCCTGAGGACTTGGAGCTAACAATAGCTCTAAGAATACTTGCTATCGCCTCGAGTCCTTCTTTTCACCGAGTGGGAAATCCTGTGGGTGTGTTGCTTCTTAACGAGATGCAACTGTGGGTATACTAGCGAGAACACACGTAGTCTTATCTGCGAAGGTGTTCTCAAGACCAGATTCGATAGAGCCCTTCAGAATGCCTCGTTTGAAGAGCTGCATGTAGTCTGGGGAGAGGTCGTCAGTTCCTACTCGCAAAAACAGATCACCTTTGCTACAGACAAGTTACCTGCATTGGCTGGAATTATGTCCCTCTTTTCCCGTAAAGGGTTTGGCACTAACTTAGAGGGTCTATGGGAGCGAATTCTTATTCCTGACCTCTTCTGGCGGATTAGCTGGCGCCATGGGATCGAAGGGCGGCGCTCAGATGACACATCGCTGCCTTCATGGTCGTGGGCTTCTGTTGATGGCCCAATCGACCTGGGCGGATTAGGCATTTCTAAGGGTATAGAAGTTGTAGAAATAGCACCTAGGTCGGAAATGTCGGGGTTGTTGAATAATACACCTGTAAGATGCCTCACTCTTCGTGGGCTGTTCATCGGCGTCCGTGTCTGGGGCCGTGGAGGGAACCAGTTCTGGGGTGTAGTGTCGATCGATGGCATAGAACAGTCTGACTGGATCCGGGATGTGTCCGGAGAGCTATGTTGCGGCTCTCAGGACCCAATGAATGCATATATCTTTTGTGGTAGTGAAGGGCCAGGCCTCGTACTCGTTGAGGTTTCATCGCTAAGCAACACGTACCGAAGGCTGGGCATGGTTGACGTGGTTCCTGGAGATAAAGCACAATTTGCTACCAAGACAATTAAACTATACTAGCAATCGTGTCCAACAAGGTTGCATACAACACGCTCTTGGTATAGGCTCCATGGCTGTACGGCCCTTTAATAGCCAGTCCATGGCTCGAATCTTGGACTATCTTAATCCGGGATCTTATGACACACTAGAAGTCTATAGCTCGAGATGCCGCTGAAGCACTTCTTAGGACTTTTCCACGTTGGCGTTCGTATATTGCTTGTTGAACATCGTGTTTCGGTTTTAACAGCTCAGATACCTACTACCTGATACTTATAGAATATTTACTTGTAGATAGTATTTATGTAGGAAAAGTTACTTAGCAACATGCGTGCTATAAACATTTAAATTTTAGGTACCTATTCAGATGGCCTACATACTACCTAAGGTAGCTAGCTACCTATGTAGATAGATGGTAGATAGGTTTACCCCTCTATAAATGACCACCAAATCGGACCTTCGGGGCTAAGAAAACCAAGCCTCATGTGGATCTAGGCGCGATCCAGGGGTCCAAGCTCACTCGAAAGCAAGACACTTGGTCAAAAATATGGGGAATCGATTAACAACTGTGGAGCCCTGGTCTTAATGCTGCGGTTTGCGGGCAGCCTCGTGTCCGAGTGAATCTTCTCTTCACCATTTTCCATTCCCGAACCTCATGGCATTTTACTCGAGCCATCCTACTCTCCCTTCTCTTCAACATCTTAGCACGACAATCTACGAGCGAAAATACTTACCTCCAACACCGACTAATGAACCGTTCATTCTCGGTACTGTTGAACATCCCGCGACTCTGCGCCAATCCATCACGTCTCCTTGCCAAAACACCAGCACTACCTTAACAGCACTTGTTACGGCACTCGCACAACTTGAACTCGACCCGCCCATGTTTGTGCTGCCGTTCAGCACTATTATTTTCGCATCGCAAAGATTATAGATTCCTCGCCTGATTCCATTTCGCGACAGTTGGCTTCTATTCCCTTGCGCCTTTACGTCGTAGATAGCTGTCGTCCCGAGACGGTCGATAGGCAATAATCATGGCTTCCCAGCATGTTATCTTCGCAGAAACCATCGTTGCGATGAAGAAGGCCCGGAAGCGGAGAGCATATGGTATGTTACTGCTCATCTCGTTGATCTATGAGCGTTGAACTTATACGGTGCGCTCTAGAGTCTGACTCCGATTCCGAGGTTGACTATCCTGGAAACCGTGGGCGCAAGCTTAAGAAAGGAGCGAGATTTGCGCATGAAGGCCAGCTAGCCCCGCCGTCGGGGCCCGAGTTATATAGAGAAGTAGGGAAACCAAACCCCTCTTCGACCCAACCCTAATTGTACTCACATATTGCCGTAATTAGATCGTGAACCACGCCGGTTACCAACGCGCCATCATCAGCCGCAATCCACCCCTTATTGACGACGAAGGCTATGAAATAGATAGCGATGACGATGAGGAGCATATCCTTGATGCGATAAACAATGCATCGGAGTTTAACCCCCACGCGAATATTCGACTAGAGAGTACGTATCGCCAATCTTAACTCTCAAGAAATGTGTCGCTAACTTGTAACTCTACGTAGGCATCTTGGCTCCTTTAACAGCGGTTACGGACCTTCCAACACACCAAACATTATCCCGACCGTACACGTCGAAAACTCTCACTGAGCTTACTAGACAAGCCTGTAGTATTATGCATAAAGAGAACGCGGCGTTGTGGAAAATTAAACATCTTCAGACCAAATTAATTGGGGACCATAACTGGGCACCCTGTGAGTTGATGGTCGGGCCGAACGATATCGAATTCTTCAACGACGACTACATTGATCATCCACAAGGTTCCCTTAAGCCAGATGGTAACATGCTCATGATCGAGCATATACAAAACGAAGATAAAGCAAACGGATATTCTGCCACAAATGGCGACAGTCAGTCGTCCAACCCCAACAAGTCTCGACAGGATTCAAATCGTGCCGAAAAGGCGGATGTCTTGATGGTGGACGCTGACACTTCACCGAACAAAGTTACGACTGCTCAAGGTTCAGGTTCCCGCGAAGAACGGGCTCTGAATCAGGCATCGAAACGCGAAAACAGAGAACAGGAGAGTGTTAATTCAAAAGCTAAGGAGACAAATGGCCAGCTACAACACAATGGTCGGGGCAATACTCAAGGGGTAGCACAAGCCCCAGACTCTCTGGCCGGTAATGGCCAAAAGATCAATAATTCAATACTGCCTAGCGACTCCGACAGAACGAATGCGCAATTCGCGCCCTTAAATAATGAAGTAGCAAGAAGAGTTATGACCGAAACAAGCCAACCAGTGTCAGTCGTATCGGATTCGATTAATGACCTTCCAATACACCCCATGTTTCTACCCCCGCGGTCAGCTCGGCCTGATCGAGACTTGGGCATCCCGGAGGGCGAAGCAGAAGATATGAGGCGTCTTCTTCAGCTTATGGTCCAGAAGCAAGAGGAGGTCTGTCGCGGCGTCAAGCGTTTATACGAGGGACTCCTCCGAGCGAACAGGATGCGCAATACAGTGTTACAATGGTCTAAATACGAAGCACACGTGGGGCCAAACCGGGACATGTCGGATGGAGAGGACTGGTATGATAAGGAGGAATGGGGCCTCGAAGAGGACTTAAAGAAGGGCCAAGACGAGGAGGAAGACGAACCACAGACGACGAAGAAAACCAGGACTCGTCGTTAAGAAGAAACATAAGATATAATTTTAGGAGTCTGAAATACAAGTGGATACCCCCAGGACATCGAGGTCTTACCAATCGAACAGATTTAAATGACGGATAGCCTTGGATTATTCATTTCGACTATCTAGGACCGTATTGGACCAACACACCCCGATCCTGAACTGGAGAAAAAACTCGGGCCTAGAATATGGCATTGTAGGCGTAGAAATACGTATAATTGCTTGCTTCATATAATCGTAGAAATTTGTAGGGTATTAGGAAGAAGGGGGCGATGGTGGTAGGTAGTAGGTAGGCATATGACGACATGGGTAGTTCTACTGGTTGGGCAGGTACATGCCTACATAGTAGGTATGCTGGCTGTAGTTACGTACTTGTGGTGGTGGTACCTACATTAGGTTTCAATGCAGAGGTGTTCCGGTGTCGCCCCAGTTCTGCGCTGTATCTATCTATCTAATCAATCAGCCGAAAGCAGGGTGTTCCGCCGGGTCTTGGCCGCGGACACGTTTCTCATTTGGTTGGTCCTGGAGTAATTCAAAATTCAGTATCGCCGAAAGACTAAGAAGCTGTTTGACCACAAGGAATTTACGAGAAATCTACAAGGAATTCACAAGGCCCAAGCAACAATGGCGTCCTTCCAAGCTTCGGTTGACCAGCTGGTCGACCTCACCCAAACGAGCCTATACAGTACGTCATTATCCCCAGCCACAGGCACGCACGTCCCGTCTATAGTACAGAAGATTCTGTAGGAAGATGGAGAGATGATTACTAACACGGAGATACACGATTCAGTCTCGGCTTTCTCCATCGCCTTCAATCCTTTGTTCTGGAAGTACGTTTATCCTAATGCATATCCCCTGTTTCCTAAGGACCTAATTCCATCTCAAACGAATATTGACATTTTGTTTTCCATAGTATTGTGGCGAGACAAGGTTTGACAACCTCCTTCGTGAAGCAGCCCGCCGGGTGTAAAAGTCAATCAGTATAGAGGATGCAGAGTACATTTCTAACACGGCACACGCAGAATACCACAACAAGGCTCTTACTAAGCTTTTCGGCGGCCGCTCGCAAGCAGCCTGCTACGGACTTGCGGCAACCATCTTCTCTTTAGGGCTCATCCGCGATGGCCTCTACGAGCATGCGCTCCGCGACCAGCCATCCTACCCTCTCCTCGAAACCGCGGAAGCCCGTTACCTCGCATATGCGCTGATCGCTGTGGGGAATATCCTCGTCGTAACGTCTACCTGGGCTTTGGGCATCACTGGCACATTTTTGGGCGACTACTTCGGCATCCTGATGGAGAGCATGGTCACGGGTTTCCCGTTCAATATCACCGATGCGCCCATGTACAATGGATCAACGTGCAGCTTCCTTGGCGTAGCCATCCTGTATGGTAAGCCAGCTGGGTTTCTCCTCACCGGATGGGTGTACATCGTCTATCAGATCGCCCTTGGCTACGAAAACCCCTTCACCGCCGGTATCTATGCCAAGAGGGATCGCGAACGGGCTGCAGCGAAGGGGAACGACAAGAAGTCGCGGTAATTTCTCACTGTGTTGTATAACCGGGTTGTGGCGGTCCTGCAGGCTAAAGCCCCTATGTCCTTCGGAATTAGCTAGGCCACATAACCACGCCCTGACCACTGGACCGACCACGTGCAGTACGACAGGCCGGGACTCGTTTGTCAACACGAAACATGTATTACAAAGATTAATGGAACAAGCCCGGCAGCGGCCGTAGCGGGGTGTTGCAACGGAGTGGGAGTGCGAACGGTTGCATATAGAAAAGCCATTACATCGTTGATCGAGTCGGGGATCAAGGAGAACAAGGGTAGGGCTGGGCAAGGTAGGACAAGGTAGGGCAAGGCAAGGGCGCAAAATAGGGCCAGATTGGGCATTGGTGAACCTGTAGAAAGTTATTTCCTATCTACAAAGAAACCCAGACTCGCGTCAGACATGATAGTCCTATACTGGCATAAAGCTCGTGACAACTCGATATGCACGCCAGAGGCCCATGCGTGTCTCATTATGCAGCCACCTCCATGATCGGACTTGAGCAGACCGTGAGATAACGTACACGATAATCAACATTGCGCGCAGGCACACAAAAAGAAAGGATTAGCACACGAAAGAAGCAGGTCTCTTATATACCATATGCGGGAAGATGCCGTCATGCGGCAAGTTTTGTCGTAGCAAGTTGGAGATTTTGCAAGTAAGGTCTCAATGGGCGAGTCACGCGACCACCTTCCAACTCCCGATCGCCTTCCAATCGTCTCCCAATAGGGCGCGATATTGGTGTTGTAGAGGAGATGGGGTCATACATGTGGAGGGTAGGACCCTTTGGCCTCGTTGAGGGAGTTCTTGATACACCGTGACTTGCATTCCCCCCGCAGCTGTGCAGATGGAGAGGGGAAGCGTGTGTGACGAAGTTTGCATGTGAATTGTTATCTGATGGTAGGCAACTCGAGCATTCTCGAATTTGGTTGGTGGTGGCGAGTTGCACATTAGAGCCTGCCTACTTCTATCTATCTATGTAGCACCATCGTATAGCTGCAATAAATTCATTCTCGTCCTGCTGAATTTTGTTAGCAGCCGCGCCCCTAACACCATCCGGACCTTATATTATATATATATAATCAGTGGTAGTTTCAAGTAGGTGTTACATACATCACGAATGAGAATCAGGCAGTTTGCGCCCAGTTTGTAAGAGTCGATCTCTCCACCGTTGATTGAATGATCTGATTTCCGGCTCAGATCCCCGGTCCCTGCTAGGTAGTATTAGGTATAACACCATGTATAATGACAGGTGCGCCAAGTGGGATTATAAAATGGTGGCTGTAAGTTTTACATACACTAGACTCCTACAACCCCCACATAGGCTATTAAAAAAAAACATCATTAGACTAGTTCATGATTGCCAGAGCCCTAACACGAGCTGTCAAACAATGCTCTGCGGGTTATATCGGATCGGAGACTTACCCCGGATAAAAGGCATCTGGTGTGAACCACCTAAAAATATAGGTACTTGGTAGGTCTAGCCCGTATCTACTTTCTCTGTAGTTAGTGCATGTAAGGGGAGTTCTTTCATGTCCCTAAGGTATTCCTTTAGGTAAGTCTAGCGCTAAAGAGTAAAAAAAGGACTAGGAATTGAGGACCCTGATGGCGACATGAGATAGGTAATACAGACAGATCAGTTTACAGTAACGTAGCGGCTGCATTCACACCGTATTCTAGCTTATAACAATCCGACCCTCGGCGAGCAATTGGAGTCGACATACGGAACGCAGCAACATCCGCAGCAACGTCCGCTTATCGTGCCGGCTATAACACTTCGCCGGTACAGCCCCGGCATATTTACACCGCTTGGACCGCTTAGACCCTTGAATCTCTGATCTTACTGCATGGACAAACACCCGAAGAGTAAACAGCATCTTTTTCTCTGTAGCCACTTACTACCTGCCTATTCAGATTACCCTGGCCTGTGCTGTCCCGCCACTGTGCAGCCGTGCAAACGTGCAGAAAGCGGGTGTAGGTAGGACGACGTGCATACCATTTTGCATCCGAAACGCAGCATTGCAGACTCTCTTCTCCTCTTTTCATCTTTTACCCACCAGCAGACAGCCAGACAGACGGACAGACAGACGGACAGACAGACGGAGAGACAGACAGACACGTTTTTGTTGTTTCCTCCTCGCGGCTACATAAAGCCAGAGCGCATCGTCCGCAGCAGCAGCTCGCGATGAACCAGACTTCGAGGACAGACGAACCTTACGAAGGCGACGGGCTGAACCAGAGCCCCAATGCCTTCTCCAACGTCTCTTTATAAAACGATTCGAGGGTCTGTTTGTCGGTGCAGAATGCGGTCAGCACATCTTTCAATGTTTCTGGTACAGGAAATGGCGCAGCGGTTCCGCAGCCTAGCTTTGATCCGGATATGCTCCGGACAGGCGACGCTTCGGGATGCGTTCCTCTGGGCCCCATTGGCGCGAAGAGAACAGGCCTACTTAGGGGAGAGGCTGTGGGTGCTGGCTCGATTGTTCGGTAATTCGTGTGCGCATTGCTGGTAGCTATGGGTCGGGGTAAGGTGGGTTCTGCTCGAGTCTGAGGCTGAGTCGTTTGTGTGGCAGCGACTCTATTGGTATATAGTCGATTAGCCGCTAATAGAAAGTCACCATCCTCGGTGATTTGCACCAAATGGGCACCAGAACGGTGAATATACTGCGAGTATTTGAAATCTGGTTTGCCCCATGAATAGCTTACATCCACGTTGCTTGGGAAATTGGCGGCAGCTTCGTAATCAAGCACGTAATCGAATTTCTTAAGCAGTGCCTTGTGATAAAAGTACTTGTCTGGCTGTGGCTGCGGACTGAACGAGCCGGAGCTATAAAATGTAGTTGGTCGCTGGGTCGGCGGCGAAACCGCAAGCTTAAGCCGATATGGTCTCCGGAATGCATTTATTTCGTTGATCCTGCAGGCTTCTGTGATGGGTACCTCGACTAGGCGGAGGCCATGTTGGCTGGCGATGGCCCCCCAGTTCTTTAGAGCATCCTCGATTAATTTTGCAGTTACATTCATCCACTCTAACCGAATATGAAAGCAGTTATCTGGGTTGTGCAGCCTATCGTAATGGAGATTAATCCTTTCGGGGCGAAATGATTTCTTGCGAGGGTCGATATCAAACTTCATCATCTTACTTAGTACTACTTTCGGTCGTCTGTCGGTGGTATTTGCCGGCGCGACGGTTGGCGTCGTGCCACCCGATGTCTGCGAAGTCTCGTCGTCAATTGAACCAGGCCGTGAGATAATGGGTTGGAAGGGTCGTGGAGAGTTCGCTGCTAAGTTCTCCGTGGCGGGAGTTGGAGGCACGGATACATCCCTTTTTCGGTTGAACCAACTCAGTGGGGGGGGATGTTTGGTGTAGTCGGTAGTGATCCGGTAAAAGTACTGGCCATCTCGGAAGTTGTGGCGCTTTTCCACGTGGACAAATATGCCACGTTCCCGTTCCTTTTTCGCATCTCTTGCTTCTCTGTCTTTATCTCTCGATCTGTCATCTTCATACACCATCAAGGTATTTCCTAGTTCGACTGCTTCTTCGCGACTCTCTAGATCTTCGAAGTTGTCAAGCAGCCAGGTGGTCATATCTGACCCAATGAAGCAGTGATAGTGCAGTCGGAAATGCCATCGCCGGGTTTGCATTCGGATCCCCCCAGCTTCAATAGGTTGTTGAATGGCTTCTGCAAGAGCCGTAACGTTGAAATTAGACTTCGAGAAGCGTTCTTTATTTGATACTAGGCCCTTGCGGATCACGCCATCGGCGTTCTCAAATAAAGGTAATGTCTCCATCTCAGCAGCGATGACTACGGAAGCATCCTCTGTCTTGTAAATGATATCCAGGGGGTTGGGGTCCCGCTTTGTGGTATCCGCGCTTTGGAAGTTGCGGTCTGACGATGAAAGGTGACGGTAACGTTGCCATATTTGGGCGAGCTTCTTGATACCCTCGAGTCGAATTTCTTCTACGTCATCCTCATTCTTCATTTGTAGAGTAGAGGATGTCCGAGGATACATAGGTATTAGCACGAAGCGGGCCCGCCAGAACCTAAGGTTTTCTGTCATCTCAGCCATGTGTCCGGCAAGATAAGAATCGATATAGTTCCAATTTCTTTCAGGCTTGGGGGTCATGATGTCAATGTCGAGGCTCTCGTAAGTCTTATCGAAAACGGTGCGAATTGCAGGCTTGTATGGGGGTAGCGGGTGTCCTGGCTGCTGTAGGGGTTCTGTGGGTTTACGGACAAAAATATTCACCTCAACTTCGGTGCCATTAACACACGATAGTTGATGAATTGTATTGCCGATACCCATAAAAATACACGTCCCATCACCTATTTTTTTATCTATGGAGAATATGTCAGCGATGCGCACAGCTTTCTGGTCGAAGGCTTTAGCCACTGATGGGCCAATGATGACTTGAAAGCCATGTGCAAAGCGGGCGCTGACGAGTTCTTGTAAGAACTCAGCACGAG
Organism: Nemania bipapillata; assembly: GCA_029590615.1. NCBI lineage: Eukaryota > Fungi > Ascomycota > Sordariomycetes > Xylariales > Xylariaceae > Nemania > Nemania bipapillata. Next base: position 6,738 of record JAPESX010000130.1, on the reverse strand, counting down.
ACTGTTGCTCCTCTCCGACCTCATCGTCCAGATCTTGGGCGATATTATATGGCTGTCGTTGATATTCTGCGTTGAACTGAGACCGACTAGGGAAATATTCCGTGGTCAAAGGAACTGCAGCCGGGCATGACAATGACTTCCATTTCATAACCTTCATCTCGGAAGGCACGGGAAATACATGCTGCCAACGGCTGAATAGTATAGAGTCACTAACTCTAGTTGCATCAGGGTTAGACGGGTTCAGGACAACTAGCCATGGCGCCATTGCAGTCGTAGGCGAAAGTGTAGATGGTAGTTCGGGCACCCCACCGGCCCGTAACTTTGATGTGTACAGCTTTTTTTTGATCTTCTTCCCTAAGTACATTTNGAATACTTGATCTCCGGGTCGTCACGACGTGCACTTAGCTCTATAGAATTGGGTATAGTCGATCCTGACTTCAACGTGCTCATAGGATCTAAGCTTGATGGGGGTGGCCTGATCTGGATAGGCCTGGTTGGTGTATTGGGCTTGAAACTCTGGATTTGTTCGTCGAAATGGGTTCTTTTATAGTCAAATGAGGTTGGGAAAGCGGGATGGCCAAGCGGTCTTGACATTGTTCGGGAGGTAGACTTGATCGGCGTCATGGGTGATAGACTCGATGATGATGGCGTTTTCACAATACCTGCCCCGGTAGGTTGCATTGCGTTCACATGCTCCATCTTCAATTCGGCCGAAGCTGCCTTTGGAGCCGCAATGCCAAAGCCCCGATGACCGAGGCTGATGTGTCGCATGAGCTTTGGCGCCCTAGCCGGTGGGTGCTTGGGTTGTAAGGCAGATGCCGTCGAATCTCTACGGGACGCTACTGAAGAGTAAATACCTCCAGACTCAGCTCTTGACGAAGTGACGCTTGTTGAAAGCATTGTCGGTGGACCAGAGACACGCTTGTCCCCGATGGATGTTCCAAAGAGACCAGTATCCTCGAGCGACTGTTTTTTTAGTTCTCTCTTCGAGCTCTCGATAGCCGCTAGATACGGGAGGTTGACGCTGCTGAGGCAGGCGAGATCGAGATTCGTCAAACGCTTGCAGCTTCTTCCAAAGAGACGTTTCACCAGGCTTGGTAAGCCTTTCTGGAGTAAACTTTTGAAAGCCATATACTGGCTCATATAGCCAATCTAGGCCTTTGCGGTTCCGAGACTGCGATGTCTCATTATACGGCTTACTAGTAGGTATAGAAAATGAGGGGTCTGAACTTAAGTAGGGCGTTTCGATTTCATTTGTCTCAAGTACGCTTCTCATTTGAAGATCATATAATCTACATCGAATCGCAAACTCGTCCTGGGAGTTGCTATTCAATGAGTGATTCGCTGCAGAGAGCGTGGCACCGTGAAAAGCTAGGGCTTCCTCGGATTTTCCAGTCCAGTATGAGACGTGTAGCCACTGGGGTAGGGCAAACGCCCACTCATCGGTAGATGATCTTAACCCATTTGTCTCACTTCGACTTAGAGAGTCGGTGGCCTTGATGGGAGACATTGACTCGCCAACAGTAGAATAACTACTAGCCAAAGGTGTAACCTGTTTGGGGGTGCTATCACGGCTTCGTAGAGTTCGAGACTGTGATCGTTGGCTAGTGCCTATGAAGTGAGGGTTGCGATACCTGAACAGGGGCACTGAATGCAGAGGTGAATTCGGAATGCATATAAGATCAATACCAATCCCGTTTCCTACAAGAGCCTCCGTAGTTCGCCTTAGGGTCTCATACTCGACTTCGAAGACACCGGGTCCAGGGCTGATCAGCACAATAGATATGCCGGTGCGCAATAAGTCTCGATCAACATAGTCAGATGCGTAAATTGATGATGCTAGGTTGATAGCCTCAAGGAAGTTGCCATACATAGCAGCGGATGGTTCAGCCTTAATTTTAGAAATCGATGTGCCTTTTACGCTCGAGTCTTCTGGTATTTCCATTGCGTTGGTCATAGCCTCTCGGTGATGAATATTGATATCGCGTCGAAACACATTGAATTCTTTCTTCAGCTGATCTAAAATCTTGGTCCATTCACCATTTGATATCTCACTCATGACAACGCGGTAGAAATCTTTGTAGGGTCGCTTGTTTCCCGAGGTCTGAAAGCCGGTGTAATAGTTGTCGTAAAGAGCAGTATTAGCCAGGTCGGTGGTTAATCCAACGTCATATTCAACCCGAGCAAACAGAACAATACTGACCAGGTGTTTCACCTGTAGCATTTCCCATTTCTTGAACAGGGCAGGCAAGAAGCCATTAACAACCTTGTAGAACATGATCTCCCCAGACCCATCCGAGTCAAACTCCCNACATCTCGCGCGCCATCTGAATGAACAACATATACCTCGCGGACTCGCTTCGAAATATGGGGCGCGTTTGGCGACCAAAAAAGGCAGATCGAACCTTGCGGCCGTCTACAAAGACCGTAGTGACAGTAGCTTTAATAGAACCTAGAAAATAGATAACCTGGCCCCGGTAGACGGTCCTATCAGCAAGATCTGCAACGGCGAGCTTCCACATATCGGATCTCGATAAGTACATATCCTTAAAGGATAATTCGACATGCGATGCTTCGATTGCCGGCGAGGAATTGTCGACAGGAGCTAATACAACCTGAGTTCCCTTCCTCAGACTGAAGGCATCCCCCACGTGCTTTGCGACATACACCTCCACATTTGGCATACGGGCCTTCAAGTCTTTCGGCATATCCTTGGCGATAAAGACATATCTCCGAGTATCATCGTCGTTGGCTCTAGTATCTACGGGTGCAGCGGAAGTCCGCTGGTAGGGTGGCCTCGAAGATCCATATAGGGAACCCTGTAAGCGGTCGGAGCGGTCCGTGTCTGCCTTTATAGGTGTTATGGACATCAACGTGCCAGGCTGGATCGAGCTGCCGCCGATCAAGTCGAAGTTTAAGAGTACCTCATCGCGCGCTAGGGATTCGTTGATTGTCACGGTGTAAATACGTTCGGAGGCTCGCCTGGAGGACTGGAAGTCGCGGATTGTCGAGTTGCTAGCGAGAGATGCGGTGTCGGGGGACCTCGAGGGCTCAATGAATAGCTTGTCGGTGCTCGACTTGCTGAACTGCCGTAAATGCGAGGTCCAGTTCGAAGGGCGACGAGCCGCCGAGGGCGAGAGAGCAGCATTCCGAGACATTTGCACTCTGGTTAGCCGACGTCAAGGGGACTAAATTCAAGCATCGTAAATCGAAGGCTGGGCCATTCCTCTTATTAGTGTGAAGGGTAACGGCCCCGAGAATCGTCAAGCTATGGAGCTACCTAGAGTTGGTAGAGAGTAGGTACAGAACATATCCGACCCTGGCGGTACCTATATAGAACCAGACCGCCTTCCTCAATCGAGAAAAGCGGGACACTCAAAACAGGCTGCATGGTCCCTATGACCTGCAGGGTACCTACATATATTCTATACTAATACCTACTTAGTCATCATCTACATATAAGTACCTAGATTCCATACATATATGCAAGCAAAACTCATTCTCCCCTTTCTTCTCATCTGTCGGCTGCTGAATGAAGGAGCAAATCATCAAAAGGGCAACCTTGGTCAGCTGATTCACCCTTCGTCTTCTGCATGATAATCTGGCGTGTCAACCGCATAAGTCTGTCAGCTAAAGCATCATCTTGTGATAGCTTACTGCCAGATTCTGGCACAGCCGGTGGACATATATATTGGCCTGACTGGTCAGTTATTGTCGCCGCAAAGATGGCCGGTTTCGCCCCCTCAAACTGGTCTTTCTTAAATGGTTCTATACCCTTCATCATATAGCCACCTAGCGGGAACGGTTCTAAAATGTCTTGATTACTCATTTTAGTACCAACAAACCCGGGATGAGTTGAGTTCATCAGGATGTTCGGTTGGCCTGCTCTGGTCACCTTGCGTGTGAAGTAGCGCGAATACAGCATGTTTGCGAGCTTGCTACGACCATACTGTGAGATGGGTCCCAGATTCTGGTTCAGCTCCTCGAGATCCTCGAATCTAGTATTGCTTGGTGCCTGTCGGTGGGCGTTGCTGGCCTGGTTGACAATTCGCACAATAGTGCCTCTCTCTGCCGTCTTTCCCATTAATGGTAGTAGATGGGATGTCAAAACGACGTGGCCCATATGATTTACGGCCATGTGTCGATCGACACCGTAGTCAGTCAGTTGGTATGTCATAACTCCCCTACCTGCGTTGTTGACTAGAATATCAAGTGTATCGGTGTCTCTTTTAATCTCATCGGCTACCTCTTTCGTTCTCTTCCAATCGGCCAAGTCGCACAGAAACCATTCCGTCCTCTTAGCAGCGGTCTTGCCGAGTTCTTTCTGAATCGCCTCTGTCGCGCCATCAACGACTTCTTTAGATACTGACAGGATATAGACTCGAGCGATGTTATGTTTGAGCAATGTGTGCGTGACTCCATAGCCGATCCCTTCGCTACCTCCAGTAACAACAGCGAATTTTCCAGAAAGGTCAGGGACATCGTCGAGACTGAACTGATCTTGGGAGCCGGGAGGTTAGCAAGCTCTGCTACTAGTAACTTTAAAGGTATAGAGGCTGGAGAGGAACCACGAACTAGCCATCATAGCTATAAGTATCACAGTATCTAGAGCTCAAACTAAGTCGTACTTACGCGTAGCTAGGTCGTCCGCCTTACCCCCGAAGTTCTCGGCCAGGGTATTCTGATATGTGTTAGCCAAGGCGGAATCGTGATTACATGAGAATACGAGCTTGCTTTTACTGTGTCCATCGTTACTGCAGATGTAATCGTTCTACTTGATGGCACTGTTTTTGATACTACTCTGGGCCTCGCTGCAATAGGGCAAATTCGCAGTGATCCATGATTGTTGGTTTTGATAGCGGACCTAATTCGGGTCCCTAGCAGATAACTGGTTTTATTATAGCGACTGTAGGTAAAGATATGCATGTTGGTCTACCTAAGAATGCTTACATTCTGCTATGTAGTTTCAGCTACTTCTTATATAGATATAGATATTAGCAAACCTAACCTCACTACCCACTATATCAAGCCCCAGTCACCCATATCATTTACAGTTTCTTATAGGTGCGATGCCGACCGTCTTCCTATGACGCACTGACTTTGTACATGCAATCGACTAAAGCATTGTGGGCGTATCCCGCGACTGCTCCAATTGGAGTCAGAACACATACAATACAACTAGGTACTACAGTACGTAATTCTAGCTCATGCGACTCGTACTGCAAACCCCCGCCGGTGTCCCCTATTCCCTAAGTTAAAAGTGATGTACAATACCGCACGTAAACACGTGACCGAGCTGGGTTAGCGAGGGTAAATATATTTGCCAAGCCTTTACGCACAGATGACGGCTTGTATATGAGATAATCATACCATGAAACGGCGCGTTCTCGGAGCCGGCTTGGAGCCGGATTTAGCGAGAGAATGGGGTCATGAGAAGCACAAGATACACTTAGTGTCTCTACCCGACATCCTAGCAAAGTGTAAGGTCTCTAATCTACAGTGGTGCAACCAGGCGCCCCCGACTAGGCAAGTTACCTGCTATATGTGTATCGTTGATCAACATGAAACTACGGCCGGCGGCAGCAGTCTTAGTGTTGATAGATGATACCTACCTCCGTATCTTGCTGTACATATTTAAATTGCTTCATGCCTTTGTTGTGCTATCGAACCAGCTCCCAGACTTATTTAGATGGATAGCCACCCTTTTTATTAGGTAGGAATAATCAACAACCTCTGGGTGATGGTAGTCGGAGATTAGGAAAACCAGAACTATGTAGCTCGGTATAGACGTTTGGGATACCTACGACTAAGCTACCTACCTAATGTATATACGTATGCTCGTCACAGTGGTACAATGTCGTGCTAGGATACAGTCCACGATTCGCGCCTGCCAACAACGGCCAAGTCAGCGTTGCTACCTAATACTAGTAACCCAGTTCAGTTTGAAATTGCCTGAAGGCACCTCCCTCCCCGGGTTGCCCTTTCCCTTCTTGTAGCCAGAACCTACCAGCTCGCTAGCTCGCAGGGGACAGTGTAGAGTCGTAATATATTACATGTAGATTGGTATCTGCTTAGCCTAGATACTTATCTAGCTACCTAGGTAGGTAGGTAGGTAGGTAAGTAAGTATCCTAGGTAGGTGCATATGTAGGCCGGCAGATACCCCAAGCATTATCAAACCACAAACAACAAACGAGATCTCCAATGAGGGCCACTCTGACCCCAATTCTACATATCTACCAGCTACCGCGTATTTATTTATTCGTCTATTACTACGAATTCAAACAAATGCGAAGGCAAGGGTATTGTCATTCTCTAAAATACGCGATTCGCTATTCGCTATACAAGTATCTAGCGCGTCGTGAACTCTAGATAATTGTAGCTCCAGAAAAGTCGGAGAAGCCAGAGAAGCCAGAGAAGCACCCTTCATGCCATCGTCTCTGCCATAGCACGCCCTCCCTCCGGGTAGCTGCCATATCCACTACACATACTCTCTCTCCTTCAAGGATTCTCCTGCATATCACAAACTACTGTCCCCTTACTTTGCACCTAGGCCTAAGTCTACTACTACTACCTCCTAGTTTTTCACGCCTTTACAGAATCCACGTCTACGCCTCTCTCTCTCTTCAAGCTACAGTGTTGCTTCTACCTMCWCTCACCACCACCACCACCACCACTACTACTACTACTACTACTTACCACGCTATATCGCTATAACGCCAGACGCACACGAACGCGCC
>JAPESX010000013.1:0-48883 GCA_029590615.1 Nemania bipapillata | reverse complement strand
GCTCAGCCGTATAATCCGCATGCACCCGCACCCCATGCCAACCCTAACGTTCCTATGCACTACCAACCCCAGGCCGGAGGGTATGGCGCCGCTCCGCACATGCCTCCCCACCAAGCTGGTCATGTTGCTGGCCCCCAACACCATGGTGGTCCTCCAGCCCAAGCTATGCATGGTGGGATGGCAGGTGCGCCACTGACTCAGCAGATCTATATCCCTAATGACATGGTTGGTGCCATTATTGGCAAGGGAGGTCAGAAGATTAACGAAATCCGACAAATCAGTGGCAGTGTGATTAAAANTCAATGAGCCGCAAGACAATAGTAATGAGCGACTCGTGACTATTACAGGCACCGAAGAGTGTAATCGGATGGCACTCTACATGCTGTACTCTCGACTTGGTGAGCTCAAGAATCAAAAGGCGGCCAACTAACGCCGTCTGAAAATCACATTCATCGCCAGATCAAGACTAATCCTCGCTACTATATCCAGAAAGCGAGAAACACCGCATTTAAATTGTTACAGCCCCCTGATTGCCTTCCGATTTTCGGGTACGATTTGGGTTTCCCATCCGATTCTCAGGACACGTTTCCATCCGCGCCCCGCATTCGCCTTCATCACGACCAGCGATCTACGGCTCTTCGGCTTCTCGTCTCGGAAGGGAGGTAATGGTTGGTTGATGGCGTCAAGGTTTGGTCATCGGTTGTTTCCATGTTTCACAAGGTTGTCACAAAAGGTTAGGTTCGGCTGGGACAGGAGAAGTTGCCAGCTATTGGTACGAAGACAGGTTGATACTTTGAGGGCCACTACCATAGCCCTTTAATATCGTTTAGATGACACTTCATCACATTACACTTGCGCTTTGTTCCCTGCCTTCACCGTCTCCCACGTGCCCACTCTCCCGTGTCCTAATCTTTCAACTCTTTATCAGCCTATCATTTGCATCATGGAGTACATATCACTGCCACCTGACTGAGGACAATTGTCCCATTCTCGCGGTGCCAGCACTAATCAATTCACAGATATGGCAGGTATAGCCGAGGTCGTTTCTACGTCTTTACCCGGTAATTTCCCGAAGGCCGCAGACTATTGATATTAATGAACTCCGTCGATACTCAAGATTAGGATAACAAGGCTAGGCAGGCGGTGGTAGCTTGCCGACGGACCCAGCCCTATTTAACTCGCCAATATCTGGGGACACGTTCCTTTAATACTCCTTAAACTTAGGAGTTTAGTCAACTGAAACTCATTTGCAAGGTGAAAGTCAAAGGCCATCTTCTAAAAGTATAGATAATAGTTAAAGTAGTAGAAACTTGTCAAGACTAAGCTTTAATATAGAATTGTAATATTCTACGGTAGTTACCGGGCCTATGTGGAAGTTGTCTGAACATCAAACTTTTTGTAAGCGTAGGCCCCCATGGTCGCGTTAAACTGGGCAATGTTGCCTGTAAAAGCACCTAGCATGCGCCCTCGTCTCATAATTAAGATATTATTTTCAGTACGTAGTATCATTATAGACATGCACATCATCACTTGAGCTATAGTTACTCAAGAGATATTCCTGTCACGTAGTGTAATTTTAAATTGGATATTTGTCAATAATATTTTGCTTGTATCTTAGAACTGACTCCTTAGCTACGTTTATACAACTAGTAGTTGAAGGTACGTAAAACTGCCAGGCTTTCTGTCCTATGAGGCACCTAAAATACTCCATCTCTCTCTTCTTTTCTCACACCCCGTAGCTAGGAACATGTTGCGATCTCTCCGCCAGGAGCTTTATAAGTCGTAGGGTCGAAACCGTAGTAAAAATCTGGAATATAGATATCGGAATCATCCGCGTTGTATGCCCCAGGAAGACTGATCTGGGGACTGCAGTCGCCTCCAGGTCCTGTGATGGAGAGTTGGGCACATCCGATATAGAACTTTAACCACGTTAGCTGGAAACCACAGAGGCAGCATTGATCGTTTGCTTCATTCGCCTTACTTGTGCACCACCGAGGGTTTGGGAGCCATGAAGTGCCAGCATTTCGGATCGAAGCTAATTCATGTTCAGATTAGTCTTCATTCTGGTATAAATAAATCCAGCTACCGCTCGTCTTCTCGTTTCAGACAGGCTCTCTTCGAAATCAGGATTCTGCAATTTGTATCGCTTACCAGATACTCCCCGCTCTTCAGGTTCGGAGGCAGTGCAAAGTTATGCGTCATATTAATGGCCTCCATGACCTCGTTAGCCCACTTCCCATCAACGTAATCCTGCTCATCGATCTTAAACCATCCGGCCCCGATCCCCGAAGTCGAGGCCGCGCTTCCGACGGGCCCGTAGAGCATGTGCGTGATAGGCCCTGGATGCGTTGAGCTGTCCCATTGCACTTTGATCGTGTCACCTGCTTTAGCGGCTACAGTTGTCACGCCTGTCCCATCAGTCCCGCCTACGTTGCACACTATGTCGTTGCTTGTGACGTCTGTCTGGATCGATATTCCCGGGTTAGGGTTATAGGAATTACAGAGGAGGCAGTGTTAAATCTAGGTCAGGGGTCAGGGGGCCGGGGCGGTGGAATGATAGATGGACAAGCCACGCACCACAGGATTGTTGCTAGGAGGCATTCGAATGCCAACTTGATAGCCCGGAGACTCATCATTGACCCAGAACTGATGAAAGTTCTGGTGTGCCGAGACGTGAGCAAACAGGGCGATTGAGAAGCTGAACTTCAGCATTTTGGATACATCTATAGAGCAATAGAGCAATATGAGCGAATTGTATGAGCCTCCCTCAACAATGCAATGTTTTAGTATCAAGTGACTATCTTTAATACAACTAGTTATATCTTATCCTGGCACATTACTATTGGTGGAGTTGTCTTGAATTTGATATAGTCTCTTGGATTCCACATTTATATATTAAAGAAGACCTTCAACAGTTTCAGTGGTAGGGGTTCTGCCGTAAAAACACACACTAAGTGTGTGTGGTGACGATGATCCTCAACGAATGCGGCTGCCATGATCGTTAGTTGCCGTTCACGGCCGCGGAGGGGTTAGGACCGCGATCTTAACTAGGTTGGTGAGTGGTGGAGTTATTTTCTTGTAATATCTGCGATATCTCGATACCAGGCGTTCGATCTCGGGAAGTCTGGAAAATTTCGAGATCTTCTACTCATCACTCTTGCCAAGGACTCGTCACTAATTAGTCTGCGGTTGCTCGTCGTAGGTTTCGTGCACTAGAGATTCTGCTGCACGTCGTTGACTTGAGCAGTTATGATATTGGGAGACTAGGTCAATTAGTACTATCCCTACGATAAAAACGTAATGTACATGATATCAATGCGATGTATGCAATAGGCCGTCCTATTCCTTTAACTTGCGCAGGAAATTTAAGCACTCAGAAAGAAATGAGGGTAGACGTCTCGTAGCATTTGCCCCGGCGGTCTTCGCTTCGATGATTGCATACTTGCCTGCGGCTCCTCTCGCTACATAAAGCTCGCGGAATTGGTTCGCTACGTGAGTGCCATGAGAGTCCGAGGCGAAAAGCTATGAATTGACTTTAGAACCATTGCCCACGAAAGAGCGGCGGATGTGATCTAAGCTACCCCATTATTATTAATTGATATTGAGTTTTAGCGAAGGCATTGGCCTATTTCCTCCATTTCCCTAATACAATAAAAAGGTCTGAGGAATCCTTAATATACCTATGATATTGGTTACCTGAAGCTAACAGCATCGTATTCCTTCATCACTATAAGACCACTAACGACGAACTAAATAATCTCTTTGCAATAACCTTACCATGAGTTTAATTCATCTTGATATAATTCCTAGTTATTGTTTCGTAACTAACTACTAAGTATACGTGAAAGTGACAGGGCTGCAAGGAGTATGTGTAACATGACCTATAAGCATACTAGAATAAGATAACAAGTAAGGGGTATTTATGACCTGTCTATCTTATTCGCCCCCAACCCCCCATAGGTTTAAATCATTGCCCCTAATGTGAGCACTGTTAGTTATTTTTTATTCCCTTGATAATCTTCTTCATTCAGCCCTTTGCTAATTATTACACATTCTACAAAATGGGCTGCGCCGAATCACAGACACATACCTCTGAGAGTGAGGATGGGACTGTCGAGGTTGAAAAGCGGCTGGATAATCTCAGGACTAAACTGCGACCGATTGAAATACCATCATTCGAGACAGAAACTAGCAAACATGACGTCCTCCGACATTTTTATGACTGGGTCATCGAAACGGAAGAGTATGAGGGCTTCTTTAAACGACAGCGCGTGCCTGACGATGTTGACTCCGGCGTGCTCTGCGTGACTGGACCTGCTGGCGCCGGCAAAACAACGCTTATGCGTGCCACAGTCCAGGGCCTATTAGAAGAGGCAAAAGCAACCGCCAACACCGATGGGTTCAATCTGGCGTGTTTCTTTTGCGGCAGCCGAGATAAAACCAATTCTGGTGCGACTCTAGCTATCAAGAGTCTGATCTGGCAAATACTCAGGTCACAACCATCCCTCATGCAGCACATGGAGAAGAAGTTTCGAACCACCGGCAGAGACACCTTCGATGACCCGAATGACTTTTACGCAATGTCCATAGTACTTTATGACATTCTCAGAGATGTCAATTTTGATGGTAGCAGAAAATTGAGGCTAACATATATCATTGTCGACGCCATCGAAGAGTTAGGCGTCGATGATGATGTACCGGGATCGCTGAACACAAACTCAGCGGTGTGTAATCTACTCGAGCTAATAATGAATTCGGTAAAATTATCACGTCGCATAAAATGGATAATTTCCATTGACCCCCAAAAGCTTCCTGCGGAACTTACGCTGATAGACAGGATCACGAAATGGAGGCTAGATATGGAGGATGAAAGATACTCTACCAAGTTACAAGACTTGATCAACACAAAGTACATACCTTTAAAGGTATCCGAGGTAGCCCAGTCATCAAAGTTTAGCGAGCCATTTCAAAGTCAGGTCACAGCTGAGCTCTCGGCCATGAACCCTCGCAACCTGCTATGGGTGGCTATGGCGTGCCGTCGCATCAAGTTGCATGGATTGCCTTGGAATGCCACCACCATTCTCTGCCGTCTGCCCAAGGATGTGAACAAATTATACCACGAAGCATACGAAACGATCGACAAACTTGACTACCCAGAGGACCAGGCAAGGTGCCGCGACATCCTATTCACCACTGCCATCGCCTATAGAACTCTTAGCATATCGGAAGTGGAGAACCTCCTCGGCCTGCCAGCGAACGTGGACGTCGAGATCATGGTGAGCAGGATATGCCCCTCTTTTCTTGAGGTTTGCAATGGTCGCGTGTATTATGTCCACCCCTCTGCGAGGGAATTCGTTCGGAAAGTGATAATCGAGAGGGGATTATATTCGTCAAAGCACCTTGAGATGACTGGGCGTTGTTTGAGGCACGCCACCATCAGAGGCAAGGACCAGCCAGCTAGGTATGCGACAATTAACTGGATTCGGCATATGTGGGCATCACGCCACGGTGAGATTGAAAGTGGTGTTCTCGAGATGGTCAACAAATTTATCCTAAGCTATTTGTTAGAGTGGACTGAGGCATTGGTAGGGCAGAAGCTTCTTCCTGAGGCTATTGTATTGCTGCAAAGGTTCAACGACTCTGTTAATAAGACGGTATCAACCCCCCCCTTTTGCCGTCTGTGTTCTATAATCCTCCTGTTAGGTTATTAATGTCTAGTAGATGACGGTACCCACGGAACAACAGTGTTATTGGCTCAAGAACGTTGAACAAGCTTTGTTGCTGCTCAAAGCCCACCAGTCTATTAAATCGTCCGAGGACCTTGACCTAAAATATAGTCTGCCTTTTTTACCTAGCACATCAGAGCTGAGGCAGAAACTACTTTGGAAAGCACCTCGATGGCTAGAAGTCGCGCCGGCCATAGAAGCTAGTGCTGCCGCTGGTATGGTTATTCAGGTCCTCGAGGGCCACAATACCCGGGTCCGATGTTGTTGCTATTCACCTGACGGGAGATTTATCGCGTCAGGCGGGGATGATGGCATGGTGCGGTTATGGGATGCCGAGACGTTCAAAATTCAACATGCATTCGAAATGGGTCGCTGTGTCTACCAGGTGATATTTACTACTGATCAGCATCTGATAGCAGTCTCTAAGCATGCTGTAATAAAGATATGGGATTGGCCTACCGGCGCACATATCGCGTCTCTAGGGCCGACAGGGAGAGTCCACTCCTCGCCAGATGGGAGGAAACTGGTTGCAGCGAAGGCGAGGGATCTCGCTACCTTCGTCATAGCATCCGACTCAAACGGCAAGGAGTGGACCGAGAGTACCCTTGAACTTACAGATGGTGGATTTTACGATGTTAAGGTTGTTAGGCTTAGCCCCGACGGAGCTTTGATAGCTTATACTAAGGGCGTAACCGTTTTCCTGTGGGATATCCAAAGCCGCAAACATCGTAGCTTACCCGGCAGACACCGCTCCGATATAACGGGACTCGACTTCAGCCACAACTCGAAATACCTAGCTTCTTGCTCCAATGGGGATGGTGCTGTGCATGTTTGGGACATCGACGACGAGACGGGCGAGCCCCTCTGTAAGCTAACACAAGCCCACGGCGGAGTTTATTGCGTATCGTTCTCACCTGACGGCTCACGTATCGCATCGGGATCGCGCGACTCAACTATTGTGATATGGAAGCATCGGCAGGATAGACCTGACGCAAAACCTGTTTATGAAATTGAGAAAGTCCTACGGGGACATGGCGGTATTGTACGTTCTTTAGATTTCGAACCCCATGGACAACAGCTAATCTCAGCATCAAATGACAATACGGTGATCGTATGGGATATCAGTAATACTCTACAGGATGTTGACACTGGCCAACACGAAGTAGAGCCATCACCTACAAAACATGACTCTTTCGTTACTTTCATTGCCTTCTCTCCCCGTGGAGATCTTTTTGCCTCAGCTTTGTCTTCTGGGACAATCTCCCTATGGGATTCTAATGACGGGCATCTCCTTGGCGCTCTTGATGGTCACTGTTCCGACATCACATGGCTCGACTTCTCTTACAACGGTCAGATCCTTGTCTCGTCTTCTATTGACAAGACGGTCTGTGTCTGGGATACGAGTAGCCGGGTTAGGAAGAAGTGCTTTGAGTATCATCATGAAGGGGTACGATGTGCTGTTATATCCCCGGACGGGACGTTGGTAGCTTCAGCGTCTGACGATATGTCTGTCCGTGTGTGGGACACTGAGAGCAACGAAAGTAATAATAATAAGACACATAGGTGTTTCGCGGGAGATAAGGCTCACTGCGAGTCCGTTGTTGTCGCGGCTTTTTCTCCGAAGGGGACTTATCTCGCGTCGGGCGGTGATGACCCTGATATTATGATCTGGAAACTGAAACTTGGTGATGGCGATAAGCAAGAGCCTGAGATTGTGATCGATCACTCGTCCGATGGAGGCATCTTGGGACTTACATTTACCAAGGATGAGAAGCGGATCGTGTCCTGTGATTCGGACGGGGTAATTGAGATATGGAAGCTTGAGACGGGGACTTGCGAACAAACCTTACGCCATAACCAACCGCACAAAATCTTCCGTACGATCCAGCTTGACGAGGGGCCTACGGACATCCTGATCACCGAGATAGGGGCCTGGCCAATTACCATAAAACGCCCTTCCTCGTCAGCATCAGCATCGAATTTGGACACAACCCCAGAGCCAACTAGGTCGCGGCTGAATCGTAGAGCGCCGCCGGACTGGTGTCCATACGGTATCAGTAACGATCGCCGGTGGATCACGTGGAACAACCGAAACTTGATATACTTGCCCGCTCACTACCGTCCTAGCAACCATGAATGGGTAGCTTGCCGTGTCCATGACCGCATGGTAGTAATAGGATCGGACTCGGGAAAAGTCCTCTTTTTCAAATTCCCAGCAAATGAGAGTCCAAGCTTTGAAGGGGAGGATGTCAGCTAAGATAGTAGGGGCCAGAGACTGCCAGCTGGATAGGTTCCTTGCATAGACTTCGAGAATATAAGGAACAGAGCCTGCTCGAACTCTGGCCTGAAGGTTTGGGGAGTTCTTATTGTTATTAATCCTCAACCCTTACAATTTTGCATAATTGCGATCCATTTGCGACTTCGCCTTGTTAGGGAATACACCTCTCAGTAGATAACAAGCGCATATTATTGTGACGGAGTGAGGAATAAGGGGGTCTAGGTGGATAGTATGATTCGGGTATAGTACCTTGGTTTTAAATTTCTTCCAAGTATGGGCTATAGAAAATTTTCCTCGTAGAGGAGAGAAGGGCACGTGGGCTTTGCATATAATAGACTCTTTACTAAAAAAGCACGGAAATGAGTTATTTGATTATGAAGTTTAAGAAAATCTTAGGAAGCGCTATCGTGACTATGGTCAAGCCTCCGAAGGCGGTGTGTAAGGCTTCCACATCTATTTTAATATTATAAGGTGAGGTTTCTTATGCCCTGTAATATAAATACTGTATAATGAGCTTTAGTTTTAGATGCCACAACTTCTAGTCTTAGGGGCTTCCATTCCAATACTTCAACATTTATATGTAATATCGAATAATTTAAAGCATGTATATTTTATCAAGCTCTAAAATCTATTAGCTGAAATGACAGGGAGCGATAAATTTACTAGGGAAAACAAAATTTCTGTTCCTATAAATTGTTTGGCGTTGAAAGGCTTGTGGCATCTCCCTCACCTTCCTCGTCGCCTGACTAGCTATCTATTCACAACACACCCATGTCAGAGGACAACTTCAGCGCAAGTCTCTGCTCTATCGTACGTGATAGCTGCATTTGTAGTTTCTTATTTACCTAGCATAAGGGAGTTTGATGGAGAAGAGTATAGAAAACGCATTCTTAATGATGTGGAAGAATAAAAATATATTTAGGCCAAATCCTGATTTTAATCGTGTTCAGTGCTTATTTTCTTCTTTTCTTTAATCTAAAATCAAGATACAAATTCTAGGTCGGCTGTCTAACTGACCCTGGTCTCGGGTATACAATAACTGTATATTATGAGAATTAGTCAAGGACTTGGTGAGAGCCTTTGTAGTTAGTGTTAGTGCCACCTATCCATATTGTGCATATCATATTCCACTTCGAGAGTTTACAAGCGTCATTAATTCATACGTAACTAATAACCACAAATAGAAAGCACTAAAACTGACACCTATCCACCAAATCTTCTCATTTTCCATGAAGAAGAATCATCTGGTTCGATTTCTGCGTCAAGGTCCACTGTCTGGTTGGTGAAATACCTGGAAATTTCTAGTGCACGACCCTCGCACGTCACTAAAAGTTTGAACACAATTTGCTCGTGTTTTTGTACTAATCGTGTTAGTCTCCTGATAACTGCCTCCGTTTCTCGCATGAAGGCGGTAGTCTCGTATCGTGCGAGGTCATCAATGACGCAAAGGAGCACGCTGTCCCGGGGAAGTTGGTACGTAAGCTCGCGGAAGATATCGCACAGTGCTTTAAGATTCAACTTCTTAATCTTCTGCCAGTTATCATTTGTCAACATCGAAAGGTCCACATCCAGTCCTTGCTCCATCATTTGGGTGAGAAGTTGGCTTAAGAGACTCGCTATCATCTCCACGGGAGGCAATACCGTTGAATCATTGGAGTATGGCAGATGCTGATTGCAGAAGTATTTGACCACGTATGGGGTTCCCGACGGCGAGTCCATTCCTTCGGATATCCTTACCAGTTTGGCTGATACAAAGCTGAGAGGAGATAGACCTTCCCTAGATGAAAGATCTGCTCTACCGTTGACTAGTAGAGATGAAGATGCTAGATACTCGGCCATGAACTCGCGGAATCTTGCGTTCTGGATCATAGACACTGCTCGGGCTTTCTTGTCTTCATCCAAACCTTCACCTAATCTTAAACAGGTTTCGACGTCGCCCGACGTTGTACTTGGATCTTGATTTAGTAATGAGAGTAGTTCATGTACTTCTTGCATTGCATCCCTTCTGGGAGCTCGGCGTCTCCTAGTGTTGTTATGGGCGGGATCCCTGTTTCTAGCTGGCGAGCCTGAGGGTGAACTTGCAGTGGGCATGATGGCGTGGGAAACATGAGAGCGGCCGAAATTGGCCCCTTCCACACTCGAGTGTGCTAGCATATTNGTTCAGCTGCTTTGGTAATATTCGGCCTTTGGAGGAAGCTCACCTTGACCATTGGCACCCAGAATTTGACTGGTGAGGAGCATATGGTATATAGATTGAAGCAAGTGCAATTCCTGGTCGGTCTTTTCGCTGATTTCGTCAGTTTTTTTACTCGTGTATCGGAGCATGGTTTCCTGGCTCAGTACTCGCCATGCAAGGCACTGAGTTGCTTCTTCTTGAATTTTTTCTGAATTCCGTCTCAATTCTACTAAACTTGCACTGAGTTCTTCTTTGTACGCTCCCTGTTTTAAGATAGACTCGGAAAATTTGCCTGTTTCCCTTGATCTATTAGTATCGCACAATAGAAGTCTATGCCTCTAATAGAAATGACAGCTAAAAGGATGCAAAAGTTCGGGGAAACATTTTCATGGTACTGTAGCCCGAGCTAGCTAGGAATATTTATACCTAAGGGTCCTGGGACAATTGTGTACAACCTGATAGCGCCGGTAATCCTTGCAGATGAATGAGGTACTTGTCATCGCGTCCTACCCTAACTATCCCTGGGTTTTCGATTGGACCCCAGGAGACTGTGCTGTGCATATTGTGTAATAGGCAATCAACTTAGTTGAAATGTACTTACGGAGGGTGCTGTCTTTGAAAAACCTCATGATATGAGAAAGAGTTCTCAGTATGCTTCTGAAGAGATCGAACGTCCGCTTTTCGAGGAAATTATCCCTGAAGTCTGCGTATATCACGATGTACCTTCGCGAGTGTTCGAGGATCTCTGGTATCTCCGCGAGAGCTTGAAATATCTCATCTTCCACTTTTGAATATCGACCAGCAGCCTAGATCACAAAGAGCAGTCAGCTTGAAATGCTTCTAAATGGGGCCAAACACGATCCCATGTGAAAGCGGGCAGAATAGAATGATATGTCTGTCCGTTACTATCTTCTTACCCCGATTACAAGACTGAAAACACCGGAGATGCTACTGGCTGATTAGCGAAACCCTTGGGCTATAATAGAATCAGAGCCTACATTGCCCCATAGTCTCCGGCTGGTAGTAATTCGAGCCAGCTTCCGAATGCTTCAGAGTTCTGGCCTAGCTTTTCAATATATTTCATCGCTCGGGAATTTTGGCGAGAGGAACTCTTCCATTGACGACTCGTCTCTTGGACTTGCGCCAAGACTTGATCCCACTTACAACGACGTAGCTCTAGGCCACCTAGACTACCGTATCCCTTGCCTTCGAACTTTCTCTGCACTTGCTCGATTAAATCAAACAGTTCCTCCTTCTCTTTGTCGGCCTGCTTCCACATCTCGGTACTATCGTCGCGTGAGTCTGTGAGAGATAATATGATACGACGCCTCCTACGGCCTTTTTCCCTTTTCTTTTCTTTTTGAGAAAGCGGTGTTTACTCACCTGATTTGCTCTTCCCTCTTCCCTTCCTGTAATGTGACAAAATCGCCACGCCGCTCGCTATACACCGCATCACTCTGACCGGGGACAACGACCCTGGTCTCCACAAACAGCGCCGCTTCGTCGGTTGGCACTCGAGGCCGCTCGACGAGAAATTGAGACCTCTCTGGATCATTCATTTCTAGTTTGTTGATTCTTGTTCCGATGTGTGCTAAGGCGACGACGAGCCTGATGTCAGACAGCTGAGTAGTGATCCCTACAGTCAGCTTCGACCTGATTAGGCATCCATCCGTGGGGGCTAAAAGCCTACCCCTCTATTCTGCCCTCTACCCTAGATACTTATCTATCCTGGCTAGTCTTGGGTAGATCATCTCACTGTGGAAAATTTTCCCTCAAACCTCTCGTTTTTTGTTTTACTAGGTGGTGCCAATGCCGCTGGCTTTATCTCTCCGAGTTGCCTAGAGATGTCGCCTAAAGTGCCAAACGACTCCTCTGCNTATTGGGGGCGTAGGCGTAGGCCCCCTTCCCCTTGCCTCTGCAGGGGAACACAAAATAGAATCGCCCAAAGAGGATGGAACGGGCGCAAATGCAAACACATTACCAGACGATGTCCAACACGAGGATCACGAGAAACTTCAAGGCAAGGAAGAACAATTTGTTGTGGATGCCATAAATCATGCATTATCGAACGACAAAGACGAGGACATATATCTCGCTGAAAAGGCTGCACAAGATTCTCAGTATACCTATCTCGGTCGGAATGTCCTTTTGGAGGAGAAGAAGCGTGGTGTTGTCGAAAGGCGAACAATGCAGGCTACTATCCACACGGTATTTACCGAACTGCGGCTTCAGGATCTCGAAAAGGAGTTTCGAAAAATGAAGAGGGATCTGTACAAGTTGCCACCGGACTTCGAGATTGAAAAGCCAACGAAGCAGCACCCAGTCTTTCACCACATTCTTCGCCATTCAACCTCAGACAAGTTCGAGCTGAAAAAGGAAATGATGCAGATTCTATCTCGAGACCGCCCAGCCCTGGAGGTCCTAGTCATCGAAAAATTAATCGATTCAGAAGTCAATACCGAGTCTAATCAACCCAGCAGAGGAGCTACAGGGTCGCTGGGTACTTATCTTGTGCCAACGAGGCTGCGAATCAGGCCGCGCCCGTTGATTGCACGCCTGCAACAAGCTACACGAATACCCATTTCAAATGATCTATCGGCTCCCTACCAAGAGCTGGACCAGCCCAGTATTGTTTTTCTGAAGCCGTTTAAACTGCTTGTGACCTACGAGCAAGAAATTAGACAGAGTCTGCCAGATCTAGAGAAAGACATCAAAGATGAATCCTCAAAGAAACAGGCAGTCCCGCGGAAAGGAGACGCCGAGAAGACCTTCAATAACGAAGATCTCCTTCTTGATCTAAAATTACTTATTGACTTCATGGATGAAGATCTGAAGCCACTATTCGACCTCAGACGGAAGATCAAGGATGGGACTGCGACCGACATCGAGTATGAAGATCTCTGGCACTTATTCAAATGCGGAGACACGGTTTTGGTTGCATCGGATAGATCGCATGCTTACAGAGTCGTAAACTTCACCGGCGGCCGCGATATCCTCATAGATCGACTAGAAAAGGCTCAGACCCCGCCACCAGCCTTGGACGGGTTTACCCTGGATTGTATTTATATTAGATTTGATGGGTCTAACTACGTACCGATCCTCGAAAAGTTCTCCATTCGCCCCTTTCCCGGCAGCCGACCCATCACATCGCTACCTGTCTACCCCCTTAGATTTGAGAAGGACTGCGAAAGTTTGAAACGAGACATGATTGCACAAGGAAAATATTATTTGGATTTGACTATGCCACCTCAATCACACCGGCATTTACTAGGAAGAACACTAGATGAACCGCCCCATGATGTCGATGCCCAGGTAATGATTGACACGAGCATGGCGCTGAGTCGTGTGCCCGAGTGGCGGCTACAATCACGTAGTGTAAACAGAGACCAGCTTACCAAGGGCGACCCCCGTGAAACGCATATCATACCGCATTTCTATCACGACAAATACTCTGAAGGCGCCTACGGGAGTGATATTGCCTTCAAGGACCACCAGATAGACGACCTGAACGTGAATGATTTTATTCAGCAAAATCAGCACATGTTGGCTGCTCGAAGAGCCTTGGACTTGGAGGATGAAGATCTGATGCTACTACCCCATGACTTATATGGCTTTGTCCTCAGGAATAGGCAGTGGGTTACACTCCGTACCGCCGATTTACGAGAAGTCAAGTTCCCAAATTCTTTCGATGACCTTATGCTACCTGAGAGGCACAAATCCACCATTCAAGCTTTAGTGCAGGTCCACGAGAACGCCGCACCAAGAACGGGGAATACGGCACCAACGGTTGGAAGCAGCATCGACCTTGTGAAAGGCAAAGGCGCAGGACTGATTCTATTGCTTCACGGCGCACCAGGTGTGTAGCACTCAGCTCCAGCGAAACCCGCTAACGAAAACAGGCGTCGGCAAGACCTCGACAGCAGAGTGCGTCGCAGACCATACGAAGCGGCCTCTTTTCCCTATTACCTGTGGTGATATCGGAGAGACGGCCACAGAGGTGGAGAAGAACTTGCACTATAATTTCCGCATGGCTCATAAATGGGGATGTGTCCTTCTTCTAGATGAGGCGGATGTATTCCTGGCTAAGCGTAACAAGACAGATTTGAGACGAAATGCGGTGACTAGCGTATTCCTACGCAGTCTTGAGTATTATGCTGGAATACTGTTTCTGACCACCAATCGAGTAGGGAGTATTGATCCCGCCTTTAAGTCACGGATTCACATGAGTCTGTATTACCCGAAATTCGATCTAGACGCCACACTTAGCCTGTATACTACATATATCAAGCGCACCAGAGATGAGCAGGATCGGTTAGGATCCGCTAACTTTAGGATCAAAGACAAAGAGATCCTCAGATTCGCCAAGCGACATTTCAAACAAGGCGAAAAAGAAAAACTCGGAACGTGGAATGGACGGTATGAATCAACTGCAATCTATATCTCACTCCTTAGGGTATACTGACTACTAGCTGGTAAAGGCAAATACGCAATGCTTTTCAAGCTGCTATTGCTTTAGCAGAATACGAGGGCCAGCAAAGAAAAGAAGGGGCCCCTCGACCAACGCTCGGTGAAGCGCAATTTACTACTGTGGCAGACAGCTCACGAGAGTTCGATAGATACTTGGTTCGGACTCTTGGGAAGAATGACTCTGACATCGCACACGACGAAGCATGGAGATTCGACCCTTTTAGGAACCCTGAGCCGAGACAGCCGGCCATGTCGCAGAGTTACAACCAGAGAAATCAAGGGTTCTATAGCAGTAAGCATACTGAGCCTATTGCTGATGATGATACGAGCAGCGAGGACGATGACGATGACGATGACGACGATGATGATGACGATGAGCACGACGAAGACGATGACGGCGGCAACAGTTCAGATGATTCCCGCATCGTGAAGGGGCGTTCAGGCAAGAAATATCGAGCGATAGAGAAGAACCGTGATAGAGAGAGGGGACAGGCTGAGGAATATCAAATGAAACGGAAGGGCGCTCGAATGAGCGGCAAGGGACGGTATTAAGAGAGGAACTACTGATTCATTTCCTTTCTTTAATCTATTCCGCTCATTATTACCTAGAAAGACGCCAGTAGTTGGCCTTCCAGTCTAGCCCAATGTAATATTGGGAGATTCAGCGGCCAGCTAATCTTTTTATTCGGCCCCAACTACAACACAATCGCTTAGCTTTGACAATATCTATATACACTCTGTGAGACATTTACAGCCGATAGCAAATTCATACAGGTATAAATTTTGTTTCGATTCTCCGTCGCGGGAGACGTATTATCAGCTACTCAACCTAGAAAGAGCCTCATAGAAGATCTTTACGGAATATTCGTCAAGCCCAATACGCGTTACCTGTGCTTCCAACTCTATTAAATAGCGATTATTGTTGTGAAGCTTGTGAAGCTTGTGAACCGTGGCTATTCAGTGTGTCAAGAGCTTTTTTAATCGCATTCTTTCGAGCACCAAGCCCATAATCCAGAATATTCTGCACCGTGTCATGGCATGCTCTAATATCCTTGGGCCTCCATGTCCAGTACGCGTCTATTAGGGACATATAATAAGTATCATCATCTTTCGAATACCAGTGGAGATGAAATATAGCCATCCGATGAGATAGAGAAATCGTAAAGGCGACTTTGTTCGTTTGGTCAACTTCATCGATGATACCGGCTCTCTTATAGAGCCACATCAAAGAATTAACGGAATGGGAACCGCTCCCAGCAGCTTCATTCTCAGCCACATAGATTCTACCCCCGGTGGCCTCAGACTGCACTTCCACCATGACGAAGGGCAAAAAGAGGTTCTTCGTCGGCTCGGTATAGATGCGTGCCTCAGCACTCCCGAGAAACTTGTTTTGCGCAGTGGACCAGCCTCCCTCGGAGCCATGGCAATACCCGACGAAAGACCCGGGCCTATTATACCACTAGAGTTAATAATATCCGCTTACGATATAGAAATACTTAGGGGTTCGGGGGTTTGTGTGAGTGCCAAGAGCATAGAGTGCTGAGATCTTCAATTTTTGGCTTGTTAACATGCTAAAAAAGGAATAAAGGACTCCAGAGAACTAACCACGGCCTAGCAACGTATCGATCCACCAGTGGGTCGTTTGGTAAGGGCACGGTACTCCAGGAGACGTCCATCTCTCGTCTAAGGCCGGGGCGGCGGAAAAAGAACAACTCGGTCGACAAAAGGTCTTTCACGCGGGCCTCAGTAGCTTCAGCGACCTCCAACATCGCGTCTTTCACTCGGGCCACGGCGTCATCCCCCAGAGGGGTCTTTCGTCGCTTCAATATTATCTCGTCTAAGAACTTCCTTAAAACGGGCGGTATTCGATCCCCACAGTGATCAATACGGATGTGGTTGGCATTTAGAGTGGCTCTGTATGATTCGTTCTCTACTCTATTCGTGGTGATAGCGCTCGAAGAGAGCTGGTAATAGGGCCTTGTGTAGACCTCATCTTCGAAATTTTCTTGGGTGGAAGGATTTATGGCTTTAAGCGGCGGTGTTGTATACTCATCTTGCGTGGGGCCGGGGGTAGTCGGATAGGTTCCCGCTTGATCGTCCGTATAGACGACTGTGCGAAGCCAAGTTTTGATTCGGGGTTCGGGGTATGTCCGGCTAGACACGTGGGTAAGAAGGGGACGAGGGTTATCTAAGCCAGCCTTTTGGTCATTTGTCCACTGAGGCTCTGCCGATCTTATCTCATAATGGGTTCCATAACGTTGGCCGTAAGTTTCTGGGACTGGCAACAGCGGNTGCCGTAACCCGGGCCCGTTTGTATGAATGAGTAGCATCCGGGTCCGGATCCGAAACTGACCCCTTCCGAGACTGCCGTCGCTCTTGGGAATTATGATCTTGGATGTTCATTTTGTAGTAATCAGAAGTATCAAGGCGAGATGACGAGATCAATGACATTGAACCGAACTTCAGAAGCAATAATCCTGGCGGTACTGAGCACGATTGCGAAAAGGTGGTGTGACCTTTCTGACGGGAAAAGCGTTAGCGGCAACGCCTGTCCTCCCTTGCCACGGCCTTGCCTCGTACCACTATAATGTGAAACAGCATTCATCGTATCCCTCACACTCACAAACGACAACTCGGGGGCATGAAAGGGTTTGCGAGTCCCCCTATTCTTCTTCGAAAATACCATCAGCCTTAATCCCCCCTTCTTTGACAAAATCCATTTTAATTCATTGACACCAAAAGTCCGGCCCTCAAGGCTGGAATACTACTACCCCGCCCTCTTTTCTTTTCTGCTGACAGCTGGACGAACAAGCAGGCTATCAATGCGGCCATCTCCATGGCACGTAACTCATTGTGATAAAGACGGCAGTCTCTTCCGCAGGAATGGGCTCGGCCGGGGTCGGAAGAGGAGCAGATTCAATCTTAGATATGTGCTCAGAAACGGATCCGAAGTCACGAAGCAGCGGCAGAGACTTTAGGTCTAATGGTTTATTATATAAGCGTAACTCACGAAGGTAATATGGGAGGCGAGGGAGACGAGAGATAAGCGTGCGTATCAGAGCTATCCACGTAGATAAATCCGAGCAAAAAGATGTTCAATCTAATAGTTTTAGTGCCGACATAGGACTTCTAGCTGGAATTAAACCTCGCCATGTCACTATGTGGTTGGCATTCAGTGTAGTTCAGTAGAAATAGGTGTCTTCTCTGTTGCTGGCGACCCCGCTCGAAAAGACCGAATTCTTCTCGTCACATTCGTTTTATTGGTACTGGAACGAGTCGTTTGGCGTCTCAAGAGTTTACCAACGATGAATAGATGTAAGTCCCATTATGTCGCAGGGCTAAACAACGCACAGGCCGATGCGAGTGAAAGGTCCTACGTCGCGACCGAAACCAGTATCCAAGGGTGAATCACGCGAGGGAAAAAGCGAAAAGAAGTGCAACGGCGGAGAATCGGCGACCGAGGAAGAGACAGAGCACGTTGCGAATTCGATAACACGACAGCCGGAGATGCACCAATTTCACCCCCTTTTCTCGCGCGTGACTGACGTCACGATGGAGGGTCGCCAGATTAGAAGCGTTGGTGTATGAACCACAACGCGCCAGTTCTGCGAGTCACTGTTTGTGTGTGCCGGACAGCTCTTGACGCTCGATTGCCCAGAGTTTGAACTTGACAGTCATGATACCGTCTTTGGTAGGATTTCATAGGAATTGCCTTCCCAATTGGGCGCTGCTGTCCGTCATGTTCGGAGAAGTCTGCATGCTGTACTGTAATCTGTCATGGTTGGAGAGTAAGTTAAGATGCTATCAACCACAGTGGGCCTCGGATTGCTTTAATAACCCTATAGTAATGTAGTGATGGCTTTGGAGCAAGGGGATGGGTAAGTCAGGTAAGGTTCCTGATATTAAGAGTGAATGAATGGTTAGGGGTGGCGTTGAACCCATCATGTTCCGCACCGCGTCATGACACACTCTGCTATCTTTAAGCAAGATTAGATAAGTGATAGTTTGGAGTTGATATTGGCGATTCCGCTACTCGTCGGCATCGTCCATGAATCCTAGGATTGCTTGAAAACATATCTGAGCCCCCCTAATTTACGACGTAGATTTTCGGCGACACATGATAATGGAAAACGAAGTTTCGCTATTTCAAGATTGGAGATCAATTAGGTTTATGCATTCCTTTTTACTTGGAATTGGTGGCTTGTTGATGAAATTTAATGAGCAGCGCCGTCGTGTTCTTACTGAACGGCAGCCTCGTTAATTATCGGTTGTGCGAATAGACATCCTTTTACAGAAGACAGATTGGTACAGTAATATCGTAAACTCGGATTCAACAAATTGGTAAGTATATAGGCTTTCGCGTATACAGCTCGTACTCTACAGTAATGCATTGCATTTCCCCTGCAATATCGTAAAATCGGATTCGGGGATTCTACAAAAAGGTATGCACTCTCCCGTGTATACTGATTCCTGCGCGTATAAACTTCGTACTCCAATGTATGACATGTTCCCAGCTATTTCGGATAATTCCGTGCGGCACGGCCTAGCTAATTTCTAGACTCATCGTCCTAGTATTTCCCCATTGTAGAGGAGTTTGGGCGTGATGTAAGCTAGAGGAACGAGACCCCTGTCTATTGATTACTGTTCAGTAGTGGGTCAGCAAAAGACCATACAAGTAGGCACATTCGTGAACTGTTAAGCCTCATCGCTTCAGAGACCAGTTAAACAACTAGATAAAGTTAGAAGGATCTATATTAGGTTGTAATATATTTTTAGCACTCTCTTCAGCAGAACTGAGTATGGCGAAATTAACAGAGATCA
This sequence comes from Nemania bipapillata, assembly GCA_029590615.1. Classification (NCBI taxonomy): domain Eukaryota; kingdom Fungi; phylum Ascomycota; class Sordariomycetes; order Xylariales; family Xylariaceae; genus Nemania; species Nemania bipapillata. The sequence goes on along the minus strand of JAPESX010000013.1, from coordinate 29,415 downwards.
TGTAGATTATGCCATGCGTGTGATTTTTTAGCCGAGCTTCTTCTGACTGTTGCTTTACGGTAGATACCGATCCCGTGTAGAGTATCGACGACTATTGGTATTGGTATAGACATAGGCATAGGCATAGGCATAGGCTTACACGTGAAGGCATCTATGCCTATATATCCTCCAGCTTTCGCATCAGTTATGCCGTTTCCCACCTCACTACCTCACCACCTCTCTTCACTCGTTGCTCGCACTTCTCAGGATATCCGGTTGTAATCATCAGGTTCATCTATTCAAAATGAAGTTCTCAGGTCTCGTGTCTTGCCTGGCCGTCGCTGGCACCGCGACTGCTGCCAGTGTCCCCTCCCAGAAGACAGACTCGAAGTGTAACTTACCGACAACCAAGATCGCGAACATTGAGGTCGTCGACACTCCTCTCGTCCGAGATGCTGTCAAGCTCATCAAGCAGTTTATTCCCCTGCAGCCTTACCTGTATAACCACTTAATGCGGTCATGGTTATTCGGCGCCGCCGCGATCAACAACAACGCCACGTTGAAGGCTATGGTGGATCTTGAGCTTCACGCTGTTGGGACGATGTTGCATGATCTAGGATGGGACAGTGAGTACTCCCTTTTTTTGGTTTTGTGCCTCCATTCTTATTCCTTCTATACTAACAACTTCGTAGTGCGCCCAAACAGCCCATGGCACAGCGAGTAAGCATTGTCTCTGGCAGCTGTTGCTAGCTTGGACAGCTTTGTATGTCGAGTCTATCACGCTAACTTACAAAACAGGGATCTCCCTTTCGAGGTTGACAGCGCTCTTGGAGCGGTCGCTTTCGTCAAGGAGCACAACCTCGGCTGGAGCGACAACCGTCTTGAGAGGATGCACGACGGGATCACCCTTCAGGGCATGGGTTCTTACCTGAACGGCAAGAACATCGATAGCAACTGGATTGTGCAGAGTGTGGCGTTTGAGTTCCCTGGCCCGCGGTCTCCCCTGATTCCCAACGCGGACTACGACAGCATTCTTGCCGAGTTCCCCAACGACACCGTCTTCCGGGGCAGCAACGAGACCTTTACCTGGCTTGCGCTCACCAAGCCCGCCGGAACCCGGGGCACTTTCATCGACTACTTCGGCACCGCCTACGTCCCTGGCTACGGCCCGCTGAGCCACGTTGCCTTCGACCTCATCACTGGTGGCGTCGAGGCTGAGATCGCTCAGTACCCCAACTCAACATTCGTTTCGCACATCTAGAGGGCTAAGCTCTGCACTGTCGAATAATACTAGGACATATTGAGTTAAGACATCAACGGTTCTGATGTCTATGTAGATACATTTTACTTCTCTTCTAAATATAATCTTATCATCCATACAACCACCACTCTGCAAACCAGTCAAGTTGATGCTACACTTCTCCGTGTTTCCGAATTCTTGCGCAGTTGCGCTAGTTGTACCTTGGTATCGTCTACAGGGACCATCTCCTCTCGGTAAGGGTTTCAGCTTGCAGCTAGCGCTAGGGCATTGGGCTATTGTGTGAAGGATTCGCATTTGTGTAGGGCGAGATGACTGGTCAGCGCCTGTCAGTACAATCCTATATATGTACAATTTACATGAGGCGATGCATTACACCAGGCCCGGGGTTTAAAAAGTGTCATAGCTGAAGTACGGTGGGGGAGTTACCCGAGATAAAATCTATGTAGTCTAGATCTACATGTTACAGAAGTCCTCTTGGACGCGTCACTGCAGTTGTTTAAGGCAACCAGGCTTTGGAAATGATTTGATATTTGCTTCTAGGTAAGTGATCCTCGTGCATTTTCGCCCTTTCTCGTAGCTTCTAATTTTCACATGTGGCCCAATGCTCCAAGCCTTGGGGCCATGCACTCTGTAGCGATACTGACCAGATGCTTCCCCACGTTGCCCACGGCAAGCTTGATATGTCGCCGCCTGTGCCACGTTACGTTATCTCTGACAAAGAATATTAATAGATGGGCCTAGATCCACTTCGAAGGGTGACTAATCGACAGGGGGTTGTGTTCCATCCATCTATTGTGCGCTGTATGTCAGTTTCGCCATAGCCTATGCGTTACGCCAGTGAAGTCTCGTGATATGGACTACCGAGCTAATTAGTTCTGCCTTGCTGACCACCGAACTTTAGTCGACATCTCCCAAAAGCATTTACTAGAATTACATGCATATAGGCAAGACACTACAGTAGAGTTATGGTTCTCCACCACGCTGGCGGAGTAGCCCACACTTTGCATCGTGTATAGCTAGCTAGCTGTTTGCTATGCCGTATGTAGCGTAGCTCTGAGTCTTTATACTATCCGTGGCATGTGGGGTTGGGAGACGCGTTCTCGGGAAAAAAATTTAAATGGGATTTCTGGAACTGAGGACTAAGTTTTGTCCACTTTTTCGACGACATCTCTCCACAAAGCCACATGACTTATACAACTTTCCACAGCTAAATTGGTTTTCTTTTGTATTCCCCCCCCTTCAACATCTAGGTTATTCAAAGTTTGATATAGCCGCATCATGCGAGATTTTGCACATGGTCTTCTTGGCATGACACGATCTTGTGGGGTGTGCAGGAATCCCAATCTGACTGTGAATGGCTTGCAGGATCACTGCGCCTGTGCGGCACAGCTAAGGTGTTCGTCTACCAGATGTCTAGTGTAAGTAACACGGCATCAATTCCTGAAGGCCCACGTGTTGATAGACGCAACGTAGCATAGGCTATTTAATTAGGAAATTTTTATATGCGGAGCCGTGCATGGAATAGACGTGCAACTCAATAGCGTTACGTACATTAGAAGCCAGAAGGGAGCTGTATTTTTAAGGACCGCCAATCCGTGCCAGTAATTCGTATTATGTAAGACGATATAGCGTTTAAAGCTGAACCATTAGACTAGCGTAAGGAAACATAAGAACATCTGTACAGAATACCTCTCACTAGAAATCACCCACCATAATCATAATTACATTACCCTCAGTTAACAAAGATAGGCAAGGATCTCTGTCCGATCTCTCCTCACCCCTGATTAGATGGTGCATGCATACCTAGTACGTTTAAGCTACGCGATCGATCGGGGGAAAAAACATCCTAGCTCATTGGCTCGGTTACTAGCTCATTAGCTGCCTTGATAATTCACGGAGTTACCCGTCCCCAAGCTTTCATTTCCTGAAATAGGCACCTATTATGTCAACTATTTGTGTAACACATTTTTAACGGAATGAGCCGAGAGACTCCAGGTTCATTTATCAGGTGATCTAGACTTCGGAACATCTATTAATATGCCTGGGGGAGGGGAGGGAAGAAGGCACTACCCCATACGGGTATTAGTTAAATACATTCTTATGGCCTAAGGGTATTGAGACTGGGGTAAAATAAGGGGTCTCGCCTTCAAGTGAAAGAAATTGTCCTGTGAGGATGCGGCTCAGCCGTATAGAGTCGACTGGTGGGGGCGTTGAACGTTAACGTGCTACAGCAGTGTGCAACTCGACGACCTGGATAACTCTTGAGTTGGTAGCGAGCGATCCATGGGCGTTGCATTGCATTGTGCCGCCGCATCATATTGCACCACATTCCGTCGCGGCGTCATACGTAAGGAGTTTTCCCGTAGCGCGAATCCAACAAACCTTAGGAGTCAGTCTCCTGATGATGGAGCCTCATAGAGCATTTATCCCAACTGAGGAAGCTCTCTTCCCGCTAGTACATAGTAAACATCCCAAATCCATATCCAGATTACCTAAGAGATACGCCCAGCGCTTCCTGTATCAGCTCACGCTGCTGCAAATATTACTGTAGAGATAAGCGGTAAAGCCCAATAATGGCCGAGGGTTGCATCCCTAGATAGCATTAGACGACTTATATCCTGAATTATTCCCTCGGCTCCCAAGGTCAGCGGATGAGCCGATAAGCTAGACATTTGCAAACATATGCATGCCATGCTCTCATTGGCTCCTGCGAATCACCTGCAGGTTGCTCTTGTGGTTGGCAATTATCACCGAAGATATCTCTAAGCGTGACCTTCATTTGTGGTCGGATACGTAATCCACTTGTATTTTGGTCTTACCTCGAAGCGCTTTTGGGCGGGAATCGGCCCGCAACGGTATAATCCTGTATGATATCTCTCAACTGCCTTAAGGGATGGTGTCCGGCACATAGCGAGTCTTACTTTTTCTTTCGCAACTCCAATACATGAAAATTGGTTTTTTTTCTTTTCGTCATGAGATTTACTTGATATAAAAGAAAATCCAAAAAAATCGTGTTGCCATGTCGCCGGCTCCGTTTGTGGCCTTATGGGTCTCTTTCCTGAAGCTGTCTCCGACAACATTCAAAGTTGGTATGGCGGGATTGGCTATTCTCGCAGTTATCGCCATCAAATACGTTATCGACGTCTTAGAATTTCATTATGCTCATAATCTTGCTAAAGATTCTAAGGGTCGACTCCCACCACGTTTCCCCTCATTCTTTCCGTTTCTGGGTGCTATAGTCCAGCTCGGACTCGACCACCAACGTCTCACAGACCAAGTTTCGTACGTCAAGCATTAACTATCTGAAAAGAAGCCGCTTCCATAATGCTAACACGTCTCCGTTATAGTTCGTATAGAGGAAAATTAACATCAAGCAGAATAGTGGTCATGGGTTTCACTTGCTACATCTTCCAAGACCGAGAGACTGTTATCAGGCTGTTCAAGTCGAAGGCCTTAGCTAGTGCGATCGACATGTATGAGTACAGCAACAACAATATTCTTGGATGCTCTAAAGCATCATCCAAAGTCTACCGAGCTGACAACTCGGGCCCCTTTCCACAACCACACCCAGAGAGCCATGTTCTCCCTCGCAATCGCGTCGACTCCATCACTCACGCGCTTGCCTTTCGTGGATTTACAGGCCCCGGGATGCAGCCGGCAACGCGGCGTTTTACAAAGGACGTACCTTTGAGATTGGCAGCTCAAGGTATATCTACAGAGTGGAAAGAAGTATCCGATTTTGCCCAATTCTTCAAAGACAGTATAGGTCCATCGTCTATCCAGTGCATTTTTGGCCCTACCTTGCTGCGTTTACACCCTACGTTTGTCGAAAACATTTTTAAATTCGACAAAATTATGCCTCAGTTCACTCCTGGGTTCCCGAGATTTATGTTGCCGGCGCAGCACCGTTTTAGAGATTCAATCGCCGAGCAGCTGAAGAGCTGGTACAGGTACGCGAGGGAGCATTTCGACCCGTCAATGATTGAGGCCGACGGTGATGGTGATCCAATCTGGGGTTCTGCCATGATTCGAAACCGTCAAGAGCATCTCCTAAACGCCGACGAGCATGATGACGATGTTCTCGCTCATCTTGATCTCGGGTTGGCATGGGCGTAAGTTTCTCTTCACCCTCCCTCCTACACGGGGTCTAGCTAACATGCAAATTTGCAGCACAATAGGTAATCTTGTCATCTCATGTATGTTCGGGGCATACCACATCTTGCGGGACAAGACTCTTTTGAAACGCGTTCGACATGAGCTCCACGAGTACCTGGGTGAGCGGACAATACACGAAGTTGACCCTCATCAGCTTGGGAGAGACATACCCCTTCTTGCCTCCATTTACGCCGAGACGATGCGTCTTCACATCAAAATTTACTCGGCATACAGCTCTCCACACGAGGATGTCGATCTAGGCAAATGGACACTTCCTAAAGGTGCCCTGGCCCTAGTAAACTCAGCACCATCTCATATGGACAAGTCTTTCTGGAACACCAAGAACGGCCAATACCCCGTCGAGACGTTCTGGGCCGACCGTTTCATCATCGACCCGGCCGATCCAGAGAGCGGCCCGATCGACCCAGAATACCGTAGATTGCACAACCGTCCTAAGAAGGAGCAAGAGGACATGACGCCATATTTCTCCCTGGATGGCTGCGAAGGCGCCTGGGTTCCCTATGGCGGTAAGATATTCCTAGCCCTCTCTCCTCAAAATTTGGCATAAGTCATTAACTCTGGTTTTTCTTCTTCCTATAGGCGGATTTTCTATGTGTCCCGGCCGCTTCATCGCGAAGGCATTCATGATATTCTCCGCGAGTCTTTTAGCGAGCGAGTACGAAGTTCAATTTCACAAGGAAGGGATCGAAATCTCCAATTATCGATATGGGATGGGTGTAGATGATGTTGGGAAACCCATTCCTTTCCGCATCCGGAGAAGAACGAGTGTGGTTTGAATCAGCCCAGGTCGATTTATATATTATTTTAAATACATCATTTGAAGACTGTATGGAAGCCAAAAGGACTGGAGTTCTTTATATTCGGCACTAGAAACCCCGGTGTCGTCTGTAACTCACTTAGTGGTGAGGCCTATGCGAACTTCATTCAACGATGTATGGCCAAAGTTATGACTCAAAGAATTATCGCGGCTCTTGGCTATCTGATATCAAGTTATAAGGAACTGGATATAATACATTACACGATCAATGTTTGAAGCTTTTAACATCCTGTAATATGGTCGACAGGTGGGGGGAGTTGACTGTTGTGCCAGCCACAGGGGGGAGGGGGAAGGGGTGGTTTGATAGCCTAGTCAGCCGAGAATATTGCACGAATAGCAGTATAGACGGGCGAGAAGAGCAGAATCGTGTAGGTAGCTAAGTTGACTAGAAAAAAAGCCTCCCTAGAAGGATGCCGAATCATCTAAATAACGACACCTGCGTGAAGAAGAAGACTAGGTCGAGGTTCTACGTGAAAATTGAACGAGAAATACCGGAGATAGACGCCGGTTCGGACCCCGGGGAGGTAGATATCTTTTGATTTGTATTAAGGGTATAGATGGGGTCTATGATATGCGATTATAAGACTTGTGGGAATCTATGGAGAAAGAGATTATGCATTTGATCAAACTGTACTTGTATGGAAGTTAGAACTACTCTCTATTGAGGATGAATACAATGGACCATTCGTTATCCGCTTTCACGTAAGATACCTAACATAGCCCGAATAGCTCGAATAGCCTGGGTAATTTGCCTGGACCCTGTCCATTGAAACACGTCAAGGCTAGGCTCTTAAGAATACAACGTCGACACTATTTAGCACCTAGCAAAGCGACGTCACCTCGCCCACGTTGTTCCGCCTAAATGAAATGAGTGTAGAATCTCATGTATCTCTCCAGAAGGCACGAGCTAGGCCTTCATCAAAAGTATCTGGTAGGTGGCAGAATGCTTCAAAATGATAACGCCTTAGATCCAAAGTTTGATCAGCCTGGTTGTTGATCGCCATGTCAATGCATACCAGATTGAGACCTTCCATAGTATACGAGCCAACGAAATCGTCAAGACGAGGAAGCTTGGTGGCGGGTACCCGGTGTTTCTCAAGAGGAGCCGTATAGTGTTCCTCATATTGATCGAGATACTTGGGTCTGGCCTGAGTCGCTATATTGACAAAATCTATAGAAGGTTGGAGGCAGTGCATCGTTTGAAGGAGGTCTTGAGCAATCCAATCAGTAGCGTCCGAAAGGCCAGTGCCGTTGGAAAGGACTACTATAGCAGATTTCGTTTCCGGAATGATATAGATATTGCAGGTATAGCCAGGGACGTCCCCCTGATGACCATAGACAAGCAGAGAAGGCGAGCAGCGTCCGATGATAGGTGAAATGAGAGCATGGTTAGGAGATATCAATCCAAGCTTGCCTGGGGTCTGATGATAGCACCACCCCGCGCAATAATCACCATCTTCCTCGGACCGTGGATTGGCGATGGTCAGCCGATCGAAAACCGGCGACTCGAATCGAATCAGGGATGGGCTGTCGGGCCCTGCACCAAACGCTCCCAGAAGGCACTTACACCACTGCAGTAGGTCGTTGACCGAACTACGAATCCCTCCAGAACCCCCATTCATAGAATTCGCGGACAGCTCGGTCGGCGCTATTCTGGACGCCCTGCCGTCTGTGAGTACCATGTAAGGGGTTGCGATATTGTCGTCTATTTCATGGACGGATCTGAAGGCGGTCGTTCGGTTCGTCCCTGGAGGCCTGTATATTCGCTCGCGCTGGAAGTCGCCCCAATTGGAGTATTACGAAGCCTGTTCAACTATGTGTCCAGCCAAGGCGTACATGGCATTGTTGTACAAGTAGCGCGTCCGAAGGTCGTGCTTAATTGGCAAAGCGTTGCAGACTTGTACCAAGTGCTCCTTGGGGATGAGAATCCGCCCGTCCATTCCTTGAGTTATCTCATCCAGACAGTCTTCTCGAGACCCGTACGATGGGAACAGACGTCTTGTATAGTCATGTGTGATAGGATGCTAGGCTGCTTCACATGGCAGAATTCAGGAACGGTTGAGGCAACGGTGTCATCCCATGAGACTCTGCGTTCCTGGACGAGAATGTCTAATGAGGCGGACATGAACGCTTTAGAGAGGGACGCAATGCAATAGAGAGTATCGCTGTCAGGCGGTTCATTTTGCTGGACATCTTTAGTGCCTAAGTTATGCTTGAAAACCTCCCGGCCCTGGCGAATGACACCAACAGACAGCCCAGGTTGGCCTGTGATTCTAAGAATCTCCCTCATCACTAGAATGCGCTCGTGCAGAATGTGCGCCATGCTGGTAGCTGGAACGCCACAGCTGTCGTCGTCTTTATTGAGTAGGTGCGGACGAAAGGAAAATCGGATGGTTTAGACTCCGATCACAGCGCATCTGTTGGGCGTGGATTGTGGCCGCTGGGAATATACACCAGAAGTGAAGATTTTGGTGAACGAGGTCAGTCAGCTGTTACGTGAACCCCTATTCAGCCACACGACCAGTGTCTCGGAGATAGGAGTACGTTGGTGCTCCACTGCAACCCCTATATGGAGCAGCGGTTGCATACGAGCATCCTACGCACTATATTAAATATTATATAAATACATAAGACTCAATAGGATCCGGTGACTGGTCATATCCATGCTATGGCATAATCAAACGAAGCGGTCCCGCATTACAGAAATGAGGATTAGTCAATTGCAGGACGCTGGAGGACTGCTCATGTAGCATATCATTACATATGTGGCAAAATCTTGAAAGCAAATCACTCATATCTCCTAGAGAGGATAGATTGATTGGTTCATAAATGTATAACTCCTAAGATAGTGCGTGTGCTAGGCTATGTGTTATGGGAGTACCCAAATCTCCGGTTATCCTACAACGCCTTCAAACCAACTTGTTTCCACAGGATATCTAGCCAACAGTTCCAGAAGCTCTGCCCTGTTCCTCCTCCAGTCAACAGCATTCAACCTTATCAGAAAATCCCCCGACTCCGCTCTTGTGATGGATCTGTTTATCCTCGTACACAGTGGGATAACGGATGGGTCTTGTAGCTCATCCTCAGCCCTCTGCTTTATTGCCTGCCACCAATTTTCGGTGCCCTTGGTTACTATACGACGTAGTTTATTAGATTTTCATTTTTTGAACTTTCATTAATCGTATTATCAAGGATGTAAGGAGAAGAAGGAGAATATTTCCTTTACGGAACGAGACTGAAAAATCAGACAATAGAACGTACCATTAAGGTCCTGTCGTCTTGCCGTTAAGTGGTCTTCGACTATCGCAATTCGCACCCAAGACTTTCCAAAATTGTCGATAAATGTAGGGTCACTCAACCTCCGGCTTACTTCTGAGGGATTAATCGCCATATATTGCGTGTCTGCTGCATAGCGATAGTACTCTGCTTTCCAATTGACCTGATTTCTAGGGCGTCCCTGGGGAAAAAAGAATCTATAAAATCGAGTACAGTACCGTTCCATCTCCGCCATTACAGGGATGTTGGCCTGTTTTTGTAAAATCAGGGTAGCTTCGAAAATCATGCCCGATACGTGCATGTTTCCGAGAAGGAAACAAAAAACGTTAAGCATAATATTGAGATAATCCGCCCATGCGAAGGCAACGGCAATGGATGGGACTGTCTCCTGTGCCATAACATATCTATTCACTGTCGCGTTTAAAGTCAGTTATTGCTGTCATACATGTGATTTATAGCTGTGCGAAAAATTCTAAGGAGCATATTTGTGACTTATGGCCCCTAAAATGCGGTTGTGCTCAACTAATTACCAAGACAAGGGGAAGGTATGTATAGAAGGCTCGCTTACTAGCCTGTACCCTAAATCCGATCTCCCGATATACTTCTTGCGCTGCGCCTGAATTCTCGGCTGCTCCACCAAAGACGGCCGGCAGTTGCGAAGCTGTTCTCAATACTTCAAGAAGTCGTCTAACTCCTGCGGATTGTAAACTTCGTTTGAGATCCTTTGCCTGATTTCTCGAGTCTGTTATGAATAGCCATACAAGAAGAAACTCTGCTTGGGTCGGAGTGCTGTTGCCCTTCCTATTTATTATATCGGCTACCCATTCAACGAGTGGGTTTTGATGCCGTGCCCCGTCAGCATACAACCATTCTCGGGCTTCCCTTGGGAAACCAAAAGCCTGGAAATCTGAATTGCTCAACTCGCTATATCGGTTAATATTAGTACCAGTAGTATTATTAATGGTTGTAACAGCCATGATGTGGCAGCCAGATTGGAGCACGTACTCCTGTATCTCTTGCACGCTTTTATCTTTTACGTATTCAAAAGTTTTCACCAACTCGCCGCCAATCCCGTCCGAGTCCCAGGTCACCATATATTCCCTGATCCTAGGCGTGAATGACCCAGAATCGGTATACCAGTCATTGTTATTTCGCTCCGATTCTGCCATTTCCAACCTGAAGTATCGTACAGCACATCCAGTCACTATCGTCCCCAGTCACTGTCAGCGTATTGTATATAGCATGCTTACTGATTCTGTGACAAAAAATGACTTACATATGTCTGATACGCTCATCTGCTTTGGGTCGTCTATGGCAGACTGCCATATATCGGCCAAAGTCTTTCGCCAATGGGCCATTTGCTGAAGATAGATATCCAAGTCCACATCCATCCAGGACGTTTTCTCATCAAGCACAACAGTAGGCGTAGAATCGACAATTCCTCTACGCTCATTGGCTCCGCCAGGCGCCGTCGTTGTTCTTAGTACAGCGACCATGCGCTCGAGAATATCGATCCATTTAAAATGTCTATCTTCTGCATCCGTACCGGCTGGCCATAAGGGCACTAGGATACCCATCAGGAACTACTATTTATGCTAGTGATTACTCGTTTCTACCGAGTCGATACAATTATGAAACACTGAGAATCGACAGTTTTAAATGAGAATAAATAGTAGATTGAGAATACGTACTGGCCTGTCTTCGTAGAGCAGCCGCCTCAGTTAGTCTGTCCGCTGCATTGTTTCTGACATCGTCGTCTAGATGTTCATGTTCCTGCATAGTCTCCCTGAGAACCTGCGCCTTGCTCCATCGAAAACAAGCATCTCCGTCTGGAAAAAGAGAGGGTATCACTTGACCCTCGATTGCCTTGTACCGCCTAGCTAGTTGATGCCTCCGTATGAATGGGTCTTGGCTTAGGGCCGACATTCTGACACTTGGCCCTGTTGTTTATCGTATTGGAATGGGGCGCAATGATGCTTAGGTCAACGAGTGGCCATTCATGAAATTCCCTTTCACCTTTTCACTATCTTCTAGCCGAGTACCCCTGACAGAAGTGGGTTGATTTGCGATTTATTTCCAAATTGAATATATCCAGAAAAAAGAAAAAAATTGTTCATCCTTTAAAGGGTTNCCTTTCTGGCTATGTCTGTGAGACGCAGAGCACACGTTGTAATACTTATAGTGAGGACTGCTATGCTGGACAATAGAATATATAGAACATTCTCAAGGCAATCCAAGTCTATAGTGGCATCGTGGCTTGCTTACCTGGCGGATTCTTTTGTCCTCTTTACTTGTGGGGGGATAATTAGAGGTCTGCAGATCGGTTTCGTACGTCTTAGTCCCCCTTCTGTTCCCAGCCCGGCATTAATATCGCTTACCACATTTCCATTGTTGCTAGTAGCCTTGTTAACCTACCGTTTCCGTTCACGTTTGTGCCCCGTTCTGCTTTGTTTGTCTCTTTTCTTTGTTTGCAWTTAGCGAYCTTTTTTTTTTGCTTAGCCCAACTCGGGTAGGCTCATTTGTCCCAGTTCATCTGGCGGCGTCTTGGTCTCGTATAGCCTTCTTTGTATCAATAAATGCTCCTGAATGATTGCTTGAGTAATAATTCAGCTGCTGTTGCATTGATAACACATAGTGACATAGGAGACACACTTATTCCACCCCTGATTCTCCAAGACTACCTAAATTAAACAGCATATTCCCCCCTTCACCAAAATTGCCCACCATCCTTTAACCTAAACTATATCTACATCCCATCAAGCAAGTTACAAATCGCCGAAAAAATGGATACGCACTCGACTGATTCCTCGTTATTTAAATCAGGCTGGCCTTACGATAACGCCTACCTAGATTCCTCGGGTCTCAGCCGTTTTCAACAGCGTCTCGAGCGCTATACATCCCGATTTCGACAATTTATGCGGACGCTTGATCCAGATGTTGGACTTGATCTCGGGTGGATGCTTGTGCGCATTTGCGAACCCATATTCTATGCAATACTAGCCATTGTCGACGAAGCGCCTCCTACGGTCCCAGCAGATCCAGAGCTTGTTTCCAATACGAAAGAGTTAGTATCCCAGCTGCAGGCTGTGATCGGCGAAGAAGAAACGGTTGAATTCCTGCTAGACATCGAACCCTTACCGAATGCCGAATGGGATGCTGTCTTCCAAGGCTGCTGCAAACTCCTAGAGGCTACCGTAGATGCCTTCATTATTGGAGACGCTCCTGTTTTCCAACCTAAACTTCACGATAGTTCGACACCTCATGAGGTATACCAGATTCTACGTGCTTTTATAGGCGACTTTGAGAAACGCCCAACTCTCCGAAACTACCATAGAAGACTCATCAGAAAACTACAAGAGTCTAGGTCTGGCGCTATTTATACTGAGACTTGGATCAGAGAGATTCCAGAATCTGATTCTAGGCCAAAGCGCAAGATAGAGGCTGTCGACCTAGCCAGCTCCACGGAGAAACCTTCTAAGCAAGTTAAAAGGGAGGATTAACCACCTAGTCTTCGCTTTTATGACTAAGAAGCAGAGCGTTAATACCGGGTGATGTATGCAAGGGTTGTATATATCTTATTAATAGCTTGTACAGGGGGGTGCATATTGTTTATTGAAAAACCAGCTTAGCTCTTGCGCCCCATAACCTATGATGCTATTGAGACTAGTTAATAACTATATCGATTCTCTGCACCCAATTTGATAACTTGTATAGTCGCGAGGTGTTATCATATAATATGCATCACAATTGCCAGGCACACGGGCCTTGTACAATAGGAGCTATTATCTTCTAAAGGGACATTGCCAGGTTTCCCGTGAGAGGAGGAGCAGTAATAGTACACATCATAAGTTGCCTTCTAGCTCTCAATCACTAAGTAAATCCTACAGTGCCCAATAGTTTAGGATATTCTGTACTACATTCACAATAGGTGTAGGAGGTTCTCATACCGCCTATTCAGTAATATAATTTCTTCCAGAGCCTTTTCAACTTAGCCAAAAAGACTCTGGTCTTTATAGAAACAATTCTTTTGTACAAATGTCCCCACGAGCCTTGGCAGAATACTACTCCCTGTGACGTTATTACCGCCTGAAAATTAAATAGGATAATTGGTCAACAACTGGGATGCAACGCATATTGCCTAGCAGTACTCTACTTTTGACGCGCAATACATTAATACCGTCCCAATCAATAGTCCAATAACCTAAACGCCTTGAATGATTGAGCGTAAGGCTGTCCAGCCCAGTATATGATTTTCTTTTTTTCAATCATCTAACGTCGAGTAAACCCTTGTACCATGGTCGGCCCTGGTACGTCGCGTCCAAAGCCATTACCCTTTCGTATAATAAATTTCAAGCCTACAACCCCCTGTATTGACGTTTCCGCCCCTTCGCTATGTACTGAGTTCCCTCCAAGACCCTGGATCGAACATTTATCTGGGCCTGTTGCGTTAATTTTGAAAGAAATACTGGGCTCTCCCCCAGCTTTACCCCATTTTGGTGAGCTCTTCCCATTTTCCATTTCGAATTGGATACCGTGCAAATAGTCTCGGCCCCAAATATGCACTGCAATTATCCGGACGCCTTCCGCACCGCCGGGATGCCACTGTTTGCCGGGGCCACTGTCCTGCTTCTGTAGCTCACTCTTGTTTTCCACATGCACCTTCGAGCCACTGATGCGAGGGCTATGTGCAACTACTGCAGTAATTCCTGCGCGGAAATCCTCATAATCAATCTGTTCAGTCAATGGGATTTGACTATCGCTAAGAGGCATGCCGATGAAGCGGCTAGAGTGGTTTGCAAATTGGACCTCGAATCCACCTATCTGGTGGAAATGGCACCATTCAGGCGCTGCTAAGAGGCCCCGGAAACAGACGACAGGTTGCGTCAGATCTAGATAAGTTGCCGACTCGTTGCTATTATTCTCGCCCTCTTGTGCTGTTGGTTCTCTGTCTTGACCACCTATACACGGTTCGCATAGAGACCATCCTGCTGGCGGTGGATTTGGATCCCAGATACGGCCGCGTTCGTCTCGTAATACCTTAACTAAGGGTACAGGAGTGGTGGGTGACATTATTGGCGCGATTAAAACACCTAAGGTCCAGTATTGCATGAAAGCCGGGCTAAGGAAAAGGCCAACAACAGCGAAGCCAGAAGGCGGCTGGACGGCGCAGGCCCGTTGGATTGTAGATTGCTCCCCAAAAATGCCCTGGTTGCCGCGGTCAGTGACCACACCAAACCATTTAGGAACATACCACCCGAAATCATCATCTTCGTCCGGCATAGGAGGCATAAGCACGGAGACAATGGTCTCGCCACCAGGTCCATCTATATCCATGCTTTTGAGGGGGGGCCTGTTCTCCAGGCCGGCGGCCTGGATTGTAGCCGGCATTCCTTCGCGTTCGCCAGAAAAGGCCAGCTCTATTCTGCCCGCGTCCCCTGAGCTCGAAATTCGTATTAGGCGGTTGGCAGTAGTAGCAGGGTCTCCATGGTGCTCGTCAGTACCGAACAGCAGTGCCTCCATCTGTAGGCCGTTCCTCTGAGCACGGCTGAGCACTCGCAGGCTGTCGGGAAGAACACGGATGTGCGCCGGCGGCAACCCATTGCGCCACGATAGACTTCGTGTCAACTCGTCGCTAACAAGCCTCCTGCGAAGCCCCTGGTCGCCCTCGCATTGGATGAGCGCGAACGAGTTGATTCGGTTACCCTTGGATGAACCACATACGCCCACAAGCGATTTACCATCTGCTGGCACGAATAGGCGGTGATATCGCTCCCTGGGGCGGTAGCTGCCGCGCTCAACGTCGCCGCCGTAAATCCAAACATCGACGTTCACGATGCCGACTGGGCCGGCTTCGCGGCTCTCAATCGGGTCACCGATGATCATCTCGAAACCCTCGATCCACAGTCCTGGATCGACCTGAATGATGTGTTTACGCGAGATTTCCGCCTCTGGAGCCGGATTTCCGAACTGGCAAGTTCGGCCATTGCACATGAGTCTGATACATGACAGGTAGCCATCTTCCTCATAGAGAATCTCTAGCGATTTTGCGAGTTTGATATCGTCCCATGACGATAGAAAAGGGATCTCGTAGGAGGTCTCTGTAGGGTTGTAGAAAGTGCCGACCTCCACAGGCACATCTGGAATCGGTATTATGAGACTCATTGTACCTAGAATCACTATTTCTAGCGTGTGAATACAATTTTTTCTCCTTTCTTTCACTCTCCCGATGTATTAACTAGAAAGACAGGTAAGAGAAAAAGGATAAGAGAAACAGCCCAGGATAAATAAATCTAGGTATCTATAGGTCATGTCAACTTTTAGGAGGAATAGTATTTGGCTTTTAATGACCCGAATCCATGTCAGCTGAATCTGCACCTCGTCCCCCTCTAAGCAGAGCGATAAGTCTGGTAGGTCTAGCACAAGCCACCCTGCATTAGTGCCAAATGTAGTAGGGGCAATGCTAATGGCCTTTTTAATATGATTTGAATAAGCAATGGTATTTTCAAGGGCATATTCCGCTGGTAGTTCAACGTCACCCGTCTTTCTTTTTCGGACTTATTTCTTGAACATTGTAACATTCATAACTTTAACCGCCTCGCTAATTGCTCAATGTTTCTATGTAATTGACGAAATGTCAACACAGAAAGTCTAAACTAAATTGAAATAAGCCCCAAAGTCTGCTCACGCACTACTTAATAATAGGGGTAGGCAACATCGGTAAAGAGAATACGCGATGAGAAGAGCGATTCTGCTAATTCCACTAAAAAATCAACGATATGAATAATATCTAGAAAACAATGTCCCACGCGCTCAAAGGGAATATCGCTATCAACTCTCAGCTTCATGTGCTCATCTACCTCCTAAGCTCAACCTTGCTTGTGATACCACACAGTATTTCCACGTTTATCAATCCGGTACCAGTCGCCAAGCTTCGAATTCCACGTCCAGTACCCGTCTGTAGACTTCTGCCCATTCATAAGCAACTGCTTATACTGCACTGCCACCAAAGTGGGGGCCACATGCGGTTCTTCATCATGGTGTTCGGATGACCTCGGCGCGGAAGAGGATGACGCATGTTGTTGCTGACGAGGCTGCGAAGATGGCCCTGATGCCGAAGAGGATTCCGCATGTTCCTGTTGCTTCTGCTGCTGCTGCTGCTGCTGCTGGCGTAAAGGTGGTCTCGCCGCGGAAGAGGATGAAGCATGCTGTTCCTGGTGATGGCGTGAGGGTGGCCTTGCAGTAGCAGATGTGGAGCCGGAACCAGACA
Organism: Nemania bipapillata; assembly: GCA_029590615.1. Lineage (NCBI taxonomy): Eukaryota > Fungi > Ascomycota > Sordariomycetes > Xylariales > Xylariaceae > Nemania > Nemania bipapillata. The sequence goes on along the minus strand of JAPESX010000013.1, from coordinate 12,639 downwards.
CTTGGCCACCAAGGGGTATCAGAACTCCGGCCTCTTCTAGCATCCGAATGCTCTGAGCCGTCCATTTCTGACTAGCCCGGGCTTGCCTGTGATTGATGGCATCGAGGCCGTTGGGCGGTCCCTCTGGCGGCCTATTTGACCGGCATATGCGGTCCACCACGTCCACTTCAGCGAATGGGATCCACCCTCTTTAGCACGAGGAGAAGAAGGCTGTGTCAACATCGGGTCTCGGGTTCGGCTCGAAAACGTAGGCCATGTCTCGCGCTCTGCTTTCTACAACGTGGAAGATGTATCCGCTACCGTCATCCTCTGTGCGCACGAACAGGGCATGGTGGAGTTGAGGCAGATGGGAGTACTCGACAAGATAGACCGGGTAATGCATTTTGATAAAAAATGGAGTGAACTAGGCCTTGCTAAAACAAGTACAGGAAATTTAGTAAATGGGGGGTCTCTCTTTATAAACATTATTCCTTGGAGAGTCTAGGAAGGTAGGTGAGTTATGGCCTTTGCAATTGGTTTTGCTTCACGTTTCAAACAGAGTTAAATGATACAGTTGATTGTAGGTGAAGCGAAGAATAATACAGTCAAGACTCTGATGCATAGTTGAGCTAGACACAACACCTCTTCTTCGTACTGGATGATGTGTTGTGTTTCCACCACCCATGGCTTGACTCGCATTACACGACTGACTATTTCTGTGCTTTATTTCCAACTTAGGGATAGTCTGCATGATATAATGTCTCCTTAAACCTGGGCGTGTTGAGTTTGTGCCAAGTAACAATTAGTTTAAAGTCGATAGTTTTGTAGTGTAAATCAGCTCAACGAGGAAGACTCGTAAACTGCGTTAAACAATTTATCACTTACAGCAATGATATAACATATATGAGGAAATAACACAAAGTGTTTCATGAGGAAACAATTGAAACTTAGGTAAACGAAATTTGTTCCCAAGTATTAGGATAGGCTAATAATGCAGAAGGATGGTTGTCGAAACACGATTTGGGTATCTTGGGAAAAGTAGAACATAGTCTCGAAATACCTAACGTAGTCTCTTCTAAGCATGGCGTTTTCAATTTGCCTAGTTTTGCTATTCGCCCTAACTAAGTGTTGCTTGTGAGACTATGGTTGTTATGTGGTGCTCTGTACTAGCTCCATTAGGATCTGAAAGCCACAAATAATTAGTTTATATATATTTATTTTGGCAACAGATAAAATATATGTCACAAGGGTTTTCGCGAGCATTCACTATCTGAATCTCAGTTTTCCAGATTTCATATCCATGATTGGCAATAATGCATGTATAATTGGGAAAGCTTATTAGGATACTCGTCTAAGATTGTAACGAGATAAGGATACCGGCTATCCTTCCGTCTACCCCGGGCCACCTTAACATAGAATATCCCTCTTACCTGGGATATCTTCTCGACAATGCCAAATCGGCATTTTCGATCTCGCCTCAAGGCCCGAGGATACTGGGTTAACGATTCAGATTACTGATATACGTAAACATAGATTTATCATTTCCTCGCGTGGATTCATAATATGGCGGGGAAATTTAGCTTAATAGCGGTATCTATTAGTTCATACTAGGTATTAAGTGGCCTAGTGGCGGTAGGCTTCAGCTTCCGGATCAGAACACCTTCTCGTTAATTCCTCTCATCCTCGTACAACTTGATTAATGCGGCTCTACTAGGTTGATAGGAAGCTGGAACACACAGCGCAAAAAGTTAAGATTGAGCCTTTTTAAACTGGCAGCTGTGAAAGGTAATTTATGTGACAGGCCCACACTATTTAGGCTATTTGTGTAGGGTTAAGGCGCATGACGCAAAATATCTCTAAACAAGGTATGGCTCTCTTACGCACATGATACTTCGCTTCTAGTAGAGGATTCATCATAACCAAGAAGCGCCCGAATTTGTCGAAAGAAATTGCAACCAGACAATTAGGAAGCTAGTTGGCCAGATAGAACTACGGATTTCCTAAACTCAAGTGGGGTAAAGAGAACAGGGGAGGACGGGAAGTAATGGTTGTCTATGATGAACTCCTACGCAAATTATCTATTGACACTATCTATTGATACGGAGGTCTTCTACTATATATACCCATGTAAATGGAAGGTATAAAGAAGATAGGATACGTGTGTTTTGTTGTTAGGTAGGCTGCTGCTGTGTTTGGTAGAGAGTATAGAGACCCGTAATGAGACAATACCCTACCAGATAAAACCTAAGCACCTCGGAAAAGTTTCACAAAATTATTTTTGTTTAATTCCATTTTAGTATTTTCATATCAAACATCCGGTTACCTCAAATGCCTCAGCCCAGAATAGTCCACGGGGTTTGCACCCTTCCAAGTCTTTGTGTTGCTATGTTCCACCTCTTCCACGGCCCTAGAAACTAGAATCTTTTTAATCCATCTTGCATTTTCAAAGTGAAACATGTATTAGAACCCAAACTGCGGTATTGCATTGACGGCGACGGGACTAGCACTAGGATGACTGCCATCTACATTAATTTCTTGACAAGGGAATATAGAAAGAGACTCTATGCCGGTTGGTAGGTTTTCGCCGTCGACGAGATCCCAGTTGAATGGGTTAGACGGTAGAGGTTGGTCATAGTTCTGAAAACTAAGGCTTCCGTCACCTGACGCCCAATCACATTCAAGTAGGGGTGGCGGCCTAGGGCTCTGAGGTCGGGATTGATATCTGAAGTTCTTCAGGGGAGGATGATAGTAAGGACACTGTGGGGGTGCAGTCTTTTCTCCGAATAGTTTCTTCCAACCCCAGTACCATTTCTTGTCAATGGGATCCCTCATCCTCGGGAACGGGGGTAACCGGTCAACAGGAACACCACCGGTAGGCACACAGCCATGCCTATGTGTGATCAACGAGTCCTGAGTGCTGAAAGTCCGCCAACATCGCGTGCAATGATTCGAGCCTAGTTTATGTTTTTTGTTCAAGTGCTGCCTTAGGTGACCGATGGAAGTGAACTCTTTCGAGACACATTTATGGTGCAGGTCGGGGTCAAACTTATAGAAGAGGCAGGCAAGGCGCTTACCACTATCAGACTTGCAGCATGTGTAATGCTTCGAGGAGACGTTGGTAGCCCTGCCCCTTTTGGGCAATGGCAAGCTTTTCGGTGACGTGGGCGTACGCGAACCAACCGCAACGCTGTCGGTGGCGGTGACGTGGCTAGGGCGAATTCCAGCTACTACAGGTCTCACGCCGAGAATAAAATTGTCAGACTCAACCGCTTGCTGCTGGGGATAACCAACAGTCAAGTCAGAAAATATCTGACCTGTAGGCTCAAAAGGGGTGTCAATATAACCTAGGGAGCCGCTGATATCGCTGATGTCCGTATAATACTCATTGTTGAAAAACTGATGAATTGGTATTCCCAGCCCGCTGCTACTCTCATACCTGCCCAGACTCCACTGCTCCAATGTACTTTGGTCGATCCGTGACGCAGGTGTCTCGGATTGGGTGGTAGGGCCGGTACCAGTGTTGACAAGGTGGGTTTGTTCCGGTGCCACGACTGGGTTTGTGAGCTCAATATTAGATATTGCAGTCCCGAAGTTGGCGAATGGTGTTGCGGCTCTGCGGTTGGTATTATGGAGTACATCGTTTGTGGCCATGGGCAGAGCCGCATACCCATGCGGCTCTTGGCCTCGTGGGGATATATTAGTCGACTTGTCCGCCTCTAACGCCCACTCCACGCTTGAAGAGCTAGTCCACCATTTCCCGCAGTCAGTGCAGGCTCTGTCCAGTGCATAGTTTAGAGGCCCGTGCCCGCACTCGCTCTATGAAACACTTTATTAATAGGATCCATTCGATTATGAAAGGCATTTTTTCCTCGCTTACACAATACCATCTCTGGGGATGGGATGGCGGATTCATGCAGCCCGTCTTGACATTAGGGGACGAACTCCCTTGCTTCTCCTGGCTCATTAGTGCTCCTAACATGTCTAAGTTTCTTAGACGGGACATATTCTGGGTAATAATCACAATACAATCATAAGGATGTTTCCCCTGATACTACTAGAGAACACTGAGACCCGGAATGTCTACGATCTATACTACCAGCCCTCATTGAAGCCCGGCTTTTCATGTACCAGTAGTGATTGGTTCAGCTTGTTACTGTTTGCAAGTCGTGTTCTAATAGGATATAATACTTAGTGTCATGATTAAACTTGACGTGCTACTAGTGCTTCCTGATCCAAGCCGTGATCGAAAGGGACCTGCTAAATGTATCTTACGATCAAAGGTCTTCCCTTACAATACTTCACAGAAGTATCTTTCGATCAAATACAAGATCGATGCTACCCTAGGGTTACACTCGCTCGACACACACCTCTATCATTGGTTCAGCCGAATTTGGCGAGTTTCATGCTACCATACTCCGCTACACAGTGACGCGGGATGCGGGGAATAAGCACATATTACACAGAGTGTGCTCAACGGAATATCAACAGGTCGGGACCTATAAGCATCTCAGCTAGGTTAATCATTATATGCAAGATCAAATGAGCGCCTAGGCTAGCGAACCGCTCATCTAAAAATGTGTTCGCATAGACAGCTTGGTAGGTAGCAATAAATATTCTTTTAAATGCCATGATTTATGCTATAAACACCTGGAGAATAAGTTAGTCCGATATATGTTCGATGTTTGCTTGTGGGTTTATCGTGGTCTCGGCATAGAAGCATAAGCCGCCAATTCCGTACCGGATTTAAGCCCGTAGAAGCTTTTAATCCTAACGAGTACCTACAAGCAGGTACCTGATCGGCATTCAGGGGTCCAGTCTCGACAGATTAATATCATGTGAAGTCGAATTGAGAGATTTTTTCGCTAGGAAGTACAATTCGGCAGCTCCTCGGTTAGGTTAAATGGTGGAGATGGCCTCTTGAAACTAAATGGCTGTGCGCTGGCTGCTAGCGACAGTATGTCCTAACAATTTACATACTAACAATTCGCAAGGAGGAGAAAAGAAAGTCAGTAAAGTCCATCTGCCTAACTATAGCGAATGCGGGTTACTAACATATACCTCCCAGTGGTGGATGGATAGATGGTGTTGTATTTTGACTAGACAAAATGGGCGTTGTGTTGTGTGATTACCGACACCGGAGAAGGAGACATGACCAGAATTGACATGGTGTTGACACGACATTGACATGACATGACAAGCGCATGTCAAGTCTGTCGCCCAATTAAACCAAGTCGCGCCCTTTAAAGGAGCTACAAATGGAATTCTGGAGTCTAGGAAGGTACGATATGCAATCGAGAGCTAAGACTAAAGTGGTGCCTGCTGGATTCACCTACTGATGTTTCTCGGGTAAAGTGCTGCGGTACAGAGGTAGATATGTACTTATTCACTATACTCTACACAGGTGTATGCAACATGTACACCCCACATCAGGCACGCATTCTTTCTAGCCCCTCTCTTTTCCTTCTGTGGACATTTAGATGTCTAATAAAACTTCATGTGTAAACCCGGGTATATACAGTAGTCTACCTAAACAATGCACCTTGTCAAAACCCCGTTGGATACAAGGCTATAGACCAATCCTATAATAGCATCACTGCATTCGTTACAGATTGAAAAGGTAGGGAAAGAGGAGGGAGACAAAAATATATCTACTTAGAATAGAGTCTCATTTTTCAAGAATATTCTACGCCGAAGGTCGACACCACTCTTTACCCAATCGCAGCCACAGCCATGGACTCCCAGCAGTTTCGAGAAGCAGCCATCTCATCCATCGAAGAGAGTGAGTACTAAAAACATGCGTATTCAATGAAAATGAGAATGAAAATGTAGGAAGGAACTCACTCTCTACTCTTGTTTTCTACAGTCGTCAAATACTATGACACGATCGAGGATCGCCGGGTTTTGCCTACCGTGGAGCCGGGGTATCTGAGAAAGCTTCTGCCGCAAGAAGCACCAGAGGAGCCCGAGACATGGGCCGCTATCCACAAGGACATAGAGACGAAGATTCTCCCAGGGATCACGCACTGGTATGATAAGACGCATACATCCCCTTCCTCCCCTGGTCTCCCCCTTNATATATATATNATATATATATAAGCTAACGATGCCATGGACNYGGCCGAAGGGGCCCAGGAGAAGAGGCCATCTTGGGTATGGGAGTCGAAGTGGGTGGTGTGCCTCCTATCGGGATGGCGGTAGTAGTGTCACGCGAGGGGGTCGAGACCTTGAGCCAAGTAAGAGGTTAGCATTGCGTGACGATAAGGAGACCCGCGTTCTTTGTTGAACGTGCTCGGTGTATTCTATGGAAGAGATAGGAGCTAGGAGCTTCGAGTCTCGTAAGACAAAGAGAATAAAGGGCTAGGTGGGCGAAGCGTGGAAGAAGAGGGAGGAGAGGAGAGGAGAGGAGAGAGAGAGAAAACAGAAAACAGAAGAGAGTTTTAGGTCAGTGCTGGCTATGACGATAGCAATATCAAAAATAGAGGAAAAGGAAAGAAAGCTTATTACATTGTGCGCCACAGGCTCCGGAGCCTGGGAAACCATGCTATGCTCAGACATTGATATTGGTTCCGGTATGCACGCCTCTCGCAGCCACGCGATAGCGCAGCCTTCTTCTCACAGGTGGGAAAGCGAGTGAGTGGGCGAGCGAGCGAACGTCGGCCACCCGCAACGTTATCAGGTTGGTCGAGTACAGAATACAGAGCAGGATAAAAGGGCCGAGCCTGGCTCCTCCAATACGTGAGAGAAATCGCTGCGAAGAGGGAAATGCTCCGACCAGGTGACACAGCGTACGTGATGAGCAAACGAACGGACCAACGACGAATGAGTCTCGGTGTACCTATGCAGCTAGAGGGAGGGAGAGGGGACGTTGATGGGGATGTGTTGAAGCTACTGGTAGGTTAAGTGAGAGTAGTTGGAGAACTGCATGAAGGCAGGCAAATAGCCACACGCACCAACGAATTTGTGAGGAGTAAGATATACAAGTACGATACGATACGGTGCGATACGAGACGTTGTACACGATGTGAGAAGACGAGGACGTGGACGGACAATAACGTTGTAAACACCACCGGACATGGATGTCTAGAAGTCTGGATGTATGTCTATCTGTCAGGTATGGATATGATATGGATGCAAATGCGGGAAAGTTGCTAGAAATGTTCCTGTGATTGTTCTCGAGTGACGAGGTTTCCCCTCCTAACCTACCTACCTAGATTAGGTACATACCTAGGTTAGTTCTACCTAGATTAGGTACTTGTATGTATGTAAGGTTATTCTCTGTAACAGTCCACTACACCTGCTGTGGTGCTGGGCTGCAATCCGCTAAGGGGCAGGAGGTGATTACAGGGGGGAACCTTGTTTTCTTTTGAGATGACAGACAGACAAGCACTACGGCTCGTCAGAATGTACTACCTACAGTACTGTGTATCTGTAGCGAATACCTCGCTCGTAGTGTACACACCACTAGCCCATGCATTCACGGAGCAAATGTGGGGGCGGTACCATGCTGAGGTAGCGATTACAGAGTACAGAATACACCAAAGGATACAGAATACTTATTGCAGCTATTCTGTACACCTGAAGTATATGCCAAATGCTTCGGGGTTAAGCAAGTAAATTATGAGATGAAAGGCTTTGAAAGATATGCCACCATGTAGTATATCCTACCACGTAAGTAATAATTTCAAGCATCTACACAAGATAGATACGTGTGCGTACGTATGTATGTATGTGTTTGTTGAGTTTGTGTGTGCGCGTGCCTGCCTCCTACCTACCTACCTGGAGTGCCGCGTTCCGGGACAAATACCGTACCTACTTGCTGGGTGGGATATGCAGGTGTATCGTAGTGTAGCTAATGAGCGGCGGGTAGAGTGTGAATGGTGGCGTTTCCCTACCCTAGCACCAATCCCAGAGTGCAGACAGACTTCGGCCGGTCCGATCAATGCCCAAGTCCAGTTCCAGTTCCGTCTATTGCGTAATGGGTAGGACCGTAGGAGATAGATACATACTTAGTGGACAGGATCCGTTGCATGTGGAATCTGGCCCTCTTTGTTTCGAATAACAAGATGAGACAAGTGGTCGGCGGCTAGCGAATAGCTTAAAGCGCACCTACGCTCATACCTGCTCCCGCCATACCTAGGTGCAATACCCAAGGTAGTCTAAGCTGAGGTGATGCGATGCAGCCCGCATTACGTATTGCATGTACAGAATACAGAATGCCTACTGTACAGCATTGTGGCTAATAGTGGCAGAATCTTGGGGCGCTAAAGATTACTGTAAATTAACACCAGTAGCAAATAGGTAGGAATAACACAGTCCGACTCAAGGTACCGAGAGCTGCAGAAGCAAAGCTAGCAATCTCAGTCAACGTAGCAGCCGGAACCGTTATCCTAACAGGACAAATCTTGACTGGCCCCAGGATATCGCACTTACACAGGAGTAGTTACATGACGATAGGTGGTGTGTCGTGTAGTACGTATGCATACCAGTATCTAGGTAGTGAGAGGTTCGATAGATACCAGGCGTCACGGCGGCGACTAAGAGCGCGATAGCGGGGAAACTCTTTGGTTCCGATTCTTGATCAGCATGTATTCTGTACTATATAAACATGTGTGCGTGCGCATGTACGCTACGGTACCTCCTACCCAGACTACCGTGCAGTTACTTGCCAAATTCGTCCAGTGACTCGGATTGACGGGGACCAACCAAAAGTCATCACTCATCGGGCACTCGTCACAGGACAATGTCCCGCTGTGGCCGAATCACCTCCCCTGTAACTATCCCTATAGCGCACGTACTGTTTGTACTAGAACGGAACAACTACAGCTGCTTGCTCTGTCGTACCAAACCGATGATAGACCAGGCTACACTAGTAGGCAGACTATCTTGAAGGGAGATATATCCGAGATGAAGATTGAATATCTACGTCTCCAGCGCGCGTGATATGGGCGGCGACAGCACTAGAAGGAGCAAAGCAACCATCGCGATGGCAGGCTAGAACACCAACGGACACGCCATCTCTCTCCTTTCTCCCCTTTTTGCGCAGATGTGGCTCTTTGTGTTGATAGATGGTAATCCATGGCAAGCTGAGTCGCCTCTCTGCCAGGTTCGGACTCTGTTTACTCTCATACACTTGTAGCTCAGATATTGCATGGTGGCAGCGGTTCGTAATGCATCTGGTGTTGCAAATGAAACCGTTCTGTGTCGCGTGCACCCTCACCTCACACCTCCAGGGCGAGATGATGTACCACAGTCATGCTTAGAGAAAGGAGGGCGATGCTCGATTGCTGACGTGCTGGGCAGTCCGAATGGACCCCAAAACAAAACCAGCTTGTGACGATTAATATGCTATGTAAGCGAGTAAACCTGCAGCAGTTGTCCGTGGATGGATGTTTTGGTCTCAGCTTTGGGGTCCAAGGGATTCTGATGCTGTCCGCAGACAGCATCCAGCATACACTACACACCATACGCCATACACCATATACGCCATACACCATATACGCCATACACCATATACGCCATACACCATACGCCATACAACATATAACATACAACATACAGTACCTACCTACCACGTATAAGGGAGATATAAATGCAACCACCCAATGACTCGGGAAGCTATGCACTTTGCCGTGGAGCAGCATATCTAATGAAACCCAGAAATGCAGATAGGGTTATAATATTTCAGTTATTGCCCACATGGTCGATCGAGGCAGGCTGATATGGCGGCCTGCTATATGTAAGCTCCCTAATAACCAACAACAATATCACGGTTACCACTTACATATACGGGCTCGGGATAAAATAAGAATGTGAGTATTTGGATATTGATCTCGCCCGTGGTAAATAAATACCTGCAGGTGTCTTACATACATAAGGGGTACCTACTATTAGTATCCACCTAGGTTGGTAAGTATATGTATGTAGAATCCAACGAGGAGCAAAGGCTGAGCGGTGCTGGTAGATAGCTCCGATGCATTGTCTCCGTTGTTGATCCTTTCCTGCGTAAGGTTTGGTATACCTGATAAATATATGTTCTGGGCCTAGGTAGCTAGGTGATAAATTTTGTAGCAGTGTACTTCTGTGTTTATTTTAAATCCTTAGAGACCCCATGATCCATGATGTTCTGCGCATAACACATACATCAGATTAACCTCAATAATTGCTTCTTCGAGAACAATTAGAAACGCGCGCTTAGAAGAACGATGGGTCCACGACCCTTAGTTCATTATTGGTCTNAAATTCTAGCTGGATACCCCACACTGAGCTACCACCCGCGCAGCCAAGCACAGCTCATACCTAATTAGGTACCCAGGTAGCACTGTAGCGTTGTAGTCTTGCTATCGTCGTTATCAAAATTTTATATGCTTTTTCGACGGAATTTGTTGCTTAGCCTACGCTACGATTGTATTGAATCGGCACTCACAATCTGAACTCCCCTATAGCCATTTGCATGTGCCTAAGTTACCTCGAGTAATTTCATTCTCAACCAGGAACCCTGCAATGTCCTCAGACTCGGCATCCGAAAGTGACCAGGAACATGCCATCTTGAGCCAAGCAAGCCTCGAGTCCGAATCTGATTCTGATTCACTCGATAATGTCACCCCTCGCAAACGGCGCAAGCTCTCTAGTGACTCCGCGGAAAGAGAAGCGGTTAGCTCCTTTTCGGTTAATGTACCATCGAGAGTGAAGGCGAAGACGGCGACAGTCCCGGCCCCAGAGGCCATCCCTACGCCTGTAACTGTTGCTGAAACTCAAGTCATTGCCCATGGGCATGCATACTCGTCTTTTCAAGACTTGAGTCTGAAGCCATGGCTGACTCAGAGCCTCAAAAATATGGCGATACATCGCCCTACCCGCATTCAGCATCTCACGATACCCGCAATTCTGGAAGGCCGTGATGTAATCGGTTCATCCAGGACAGGTTCTGGTAAAACAGGTCAGTCGTAATAGTAAACCTCAAATAATCCTAACAACAAACTTTTCTAACGCAAACGCAGTGGCATTTATGGCTCCCATCCTCCAACTCTGGTCCCAAGACCCCAGCTCAATATACGCTGTTGTTCTTACGGCCACAAGGGAACTCGCTCTGCAGATCCAGCAACAGGTCAAGGCTATAGGCGCAGTGAGATCCCTAAAGACACTCCTCGTCACTGGTGGAGCAGATATGCGCCAGCAAGCCATCGAACTGGCACAGCGTCCACACATTGTGATAGCAACTCCTGGTCGCTTGGCTGACCATATCAAGTCATCTGGGGATGATACAATTGCCGGTCTAAAGCGAACCAGGTTCGTTGTTCTCGATGAAGCGGATCGAATACTCGATGCGAATGGGCCTGGCAGCATGTTGCCAGATTTAGAAGTAGTCCTCGGGGCTCTGCCTCCCCCCACCCAAAGGCGTAAGTGATGCTAAGATTTCAATACCTTTCTGTCACTTATGCCATAACTGTACCCCAAGCGTCTATATCGAAGACCACGGATGCTAATTGCTCATTCAATGAGATAGAAACCCTCCTTTACACGGCCACTATGACGCCTGAAGTCAGGGCTTTGAAGGACATGCCGGCTAAGCCTGGCAAGAAAGGGGCGTACGTGTGTGAAGTGGATATAGAACAACTTGCTGTTCCAGATACTCTACGACAGATGTATTTGCAAGTCAACGTGACTCATAAGGAATATTATCTACATGCATTCCTTCTTACTGATGCAAACGTGGAAAAATCTATTATCATTTTCTGCAACCGAGCGTCAACAGCTCAATGTACGTAGGCCCCCTCCGTGCTTCAGCTCCTGACAGACAAGTAACACTGACACACTCGGTATAGATCTTCACCACTTGCTACGGCTTCTAGATCATCGTATCACATCTCTTCACTCAAAGCTTCCCCAACGAGAAAGGACATCAAATCTAGAGCGATTTAGAGCGAAGGCGGCTCGCATACTTGTGGCCACAGATGTGGCAAGCCGTGGTTTGGACATACCTGAAGTGTCCTTGGTCGTTAATTATGACATTCCCCAGGAAGCGGTTGACTATATTCACCGAGTAGGCCGAACAGCGCGAGCTGGTCGTAAGGGTGACTGTGTATCGTTTGTAGGGCAGCGAGACGTCGAACGAATCCATAATATAGAGGAACGGGTTGGTGGCAATGAGATGGAAGAGTGGAAGGAAGAGGGCGTCAATTTAGAGACGCGATTTGTCCGAGATCACATGAAGGTCATCAGCGAGAAGAAACGAGAAGCATTGCTCAATATCGAGGAGCATAGAGAGGTTGGCGGCAAGAGAAAGAAGACAAAACTACGGTTACAGTGATAGTATACTATTGATTATGTAGCTGTATATCGGTATTTTTCTTTTTACTAATATCAGGAACTACCTCAAAATATGCGGATATGCTACAATCTACCTAGTGCATCGACTCTACTCTATGCGTGGTAGCTAGTAGTGCGGCGAACTCTCCATGATGCCCGTTGAGAGTATCATACCGATACCGATCAGGCGAGAACAAAGCCACAAGGCGTAGCCCCGAAGATTTACATACCGATGGATGTTAAGCCAACAAGGTGCCAGGTGCTTTCAGGGTCCGAGACATTGGTACACATACCTAGTCTCGTCTCTTCTGTTTCGGGGGTCGTGGTCTGGGCCTCCAACCAACGTCAAACAAT